>JAFFZH010013955.1:0-22890 GCA_018420115.1 Euura saliciscinereae | reverse complement strand
GGTACTTGGCGGCTTTTTTTACATCTACGATGTTTTTGTGTTGGATAAAGTGTATTGTGCAACGAGGAGGCCACAGTCTTTTCACCTTACGCTCGGCATAAAAAGACCGAGTTCGCCTCCTTGTCACACAATATACTATTGGATCGGTTAATTGGATATTTAGTTACTGAAAAATTTCCATGTCAATTAGAAAATGAATAAAGAGGAGGAAGCGCGAGAGGCAGAAGAAATGGGGGAAAAACAAGAGGAGAGGGAAAGAGGGGAGCAAGAGAAGGAAGGAAAAGAGGAGAACGCGAGAAAGGAGGAGGAAAGAGAGAAGAAGAAGGAGAAAGAGGAAAAGGAAAAGGAGATGGAGGCGGATTGGGCTAGGAGGATTAAAGCTCTGAAGATGGCAGAGGAGGCAACGGAAAAATTGAAGGCCGAGCTCGAGGCTAAGTTGGCTGAGCTTGGAGAGGAAGAGGAGAACTCTGGGCAAGAGGTGAATATACTTATGCTATGATACTCATTACACGCTAATATCAACGAATGGTTCATGTGTCATAGAAGTATGACGACATGATTTATTCGTTCGCCGGACGGTTGTTACCTTTGAATTAGGCTTTGCAACATTGTTAGTGATCCATCGAGTTTCCGTCAATGAAGTTGCAAGTATTGTGTTCATCTTTGAATTTCATTCTGATGACCTATACGTTATGATTATTCGTCTGTAGGAATATCGCACTTATAAAAAAAGCATACGGGGTATGTAAGTAGTTCCATGGCATTTCACCTAATCGGTGAAGGTCACCGACGCCGATCTTGATGTCAATTTTTTTCTGAATTCATCTATCGAAAAAAGTGAACACGTGTTCCGCCGTTTTTCGATTCAGCCACGTTTTCAATTTTTTTTTATTTTTCCAATTTTTTATCCTTTTCGCGAACAGACTTTTTTCAAGTGGCTCTAACTTCGAAAGCTTTGACTTTTTTCGAAAGATGATAAGGACATAAAATGTGCCAAAAAGACTGAGCTTTTCGAAAAAAAAAATTGCACAATCTTTTCCTACTACACAGTTCTGGGATATTTTTTATAATAGAGAAAAAATCGTTATATCATTCATTTGGACACCTTCGATTTTCCTGAAACTTTGTACCTGAAATCAACCACCCACAATCAAGTTATCCTCCAAAGGAAATTATGGGCCTCGGATTCGTTCGGAAGTTACACGATCATAGGTGCCAAAAAATCGGACAAATCGCAATATATCTCAGGGAAATCAATTTTAACTTTGAGCAGACAAGTTCTCATGTTCCAAAAATCAGTAAAATTGCTGAAAAATGAAATTTCTCAAAAAATACCCGACGTCGTGAAAAAAACGAGATTATAATTTTTTTACCGTGCCAAGTATATTTTCACGTACATTTATGAATGTAGATACTAAGTTTTCACGTGGTTCCGATCATAAAATAAGTTCTAGATTCGCGAAATTCGAAATAAAACTTCAAGTGTACGTCAACGTTGACATTATCGACGGTTGCAGCGAACAGAAGAGCGAGCTGCGGTAGTACTCAATCAGAACTCAAGCTCGCAACAAAACAAACTATCTTGTATACTGAAAAATTCAACCGTATAAATGCTGAGATCTCGAAATTTCAATGAATCATCCGATAAAAAAGCGACGAGTTAAATAGTTTAACTAATGATAGTATAATATTGAAATAGTTGAATAGTTCAGATTCAATCATTTCAATCATCAATATTCAATTTTTTATCACGCATGCATGAAAAAGTGTCTTGATTTGCCGTGCGGAGCGTGTATATTCTGGCACTTTTCTGACGTTTACGTCGTCAATGGCAACGTAACACGCCGGAGCTGCGCACTTCGTTTTGCGCAGATCCAGCGTGCACAACAAGATTCTTGTCGCGCACGGCGTGCAAACAAGAAACTTTTTCATGCATTTGTAATAAAAAATACTGTTCGATACGAGGGCAAAATGAGGCGGTTAGGCCAAGTGCGATGTTTCAGCACGAACCGTAGTCGAGGCAGAGGCGTAGCGAAGCGCCGTAGGCGCTGAGCGAAGGCGGAGCCGAGACGCAGGTGAGTGCTGAAACATCGCACTTGGCCTAACAACGCCTCATATTTCGCCCTTGTATCGAAATGTACTATTTCATCAAGTACGCTTTTCTTGTCGAAATTAAAATTGATAAAATTGATTTCCCTGAGATTTCCTGCGATTGTCCGATTTTTTGGCACCTATGATGGTGTAACTTCCGAACGAATCCGAGGCCCATAATTTCCTTTGGAGGATAACTTGATTATAAGTGGTTGATTTCAAGTAAAAAGTTTCAGGAAAATCGAAGGTGTCCAAATGAATAATATATTGATCTTTTCTCTATTATCAAAAATATCCCAGAAAAAGATTGTGCAATTTTTTTTCGAAAATCTCGGTCTTTTTGGCACATTTTATGTCCTTACCATTTTTCGAAAAAAGTCAAAGCTCTTGAAGTTAGAGCCAGTTGAAAAAAGTCCGTTTGCGAAAAGGATGAAAAATTGGAAAATTAAAAAAAAATGGAAAACATGGCTGAATCGAAAAACGGCCAAACATGTGTTCACTTTTGTCGATGCACGAATTGAGAAAAAAATTGACATCAAGATCGGCGTCGGTGACCTTCACCGATTAGGTGAAATGCCATGGAACCCCCCATATGCGATTGTATTGAGTACGTCATCGCATAAAGTTTCAATCCAAAAACAGTATACCCTGCGTGTGTACACTGGGTCTTTCAGGCAACAGTCCTCCGTGTAAAATCATTTCAGGCCAAAAATAAGTACGCACGCAGAGGGTCAAGAGATGTTAAATGAATAATATTCAATCTTAGTTAATAATATTCACCGTGGAAGTGATTTTTACCCAGAAAAACTTGTATCTCAGGTGCTCAACCGTTCGGAAAAAAACTATGCAGACAAACGCAAGAATGCATAAAATCAAAAACACGTGTCTCGCCAAGACCTACAACTTTGGTGAACACATGTTTAGCCAGAAAACTTATATTGGTGGAGATATTGGGCAAAAACGCCTTTTTCGTCCCGAAAAAACGTTTCAGAAGTCGTAAAAACTACGTTTAAAAGTTGCAAAATTTTGGGGAGTTTTTTTGTGACATTTTGAACAAATAAGAGCATGGAATTTGCGGTACGTCGATTCCATCGAAATATAATTAATAAAAATCGTCCAAATATCTGAGTTATCCTTCGGCGGTTCTCTTGCGTCGCACTCGGCGTAAAGAGAAGTGGTCGAAGAATATAACTAGCCCGATCGGAGTTTTCCACCACATACATGATTTGACGGGTGTAGCCTCCCCTTAATAAACGAATTTCCATGAATTTGATCACAATCGCGATCACGCAGTTCCTCCGTACTCAGAACGAATCAAATTTTCAATCCTATCGGTCCAGTATATGTAACCCGAGTCGAAATTTAGCGCCCGTTTTAATACTCCTTGCACTCAACTCCACCACCTTAGCCCCTCGTTGAGCCCTAAACTCCTATTTTGAACCTCCAAGTCCTCCTAAGTTCAAAATTAGCACCCTCTTGAAGCCTCTTTTGAAACCGGCCAACCCCGACCTCCCGTTTAAGACCTCCAAGTCCTCCGGATTCATGATTGAAGCGCCTATTTTGATGCTTATTACGTCCGCCCAGATTCGAAATTTAGCGCCTAATACTTGATCCAGGCGCGGATTCAGGGGGGGGGTCATGACCCCTGTCGAAAGAACAGTAAAAAAAACTAACTTTTCACCCGACTACGACAAAATGACCGTATTTCGCCCCTGAAACGCGGGTCGAAAGTCGTCAATTTCAGACCAGAGGGAAGAAAAGTCGACTGCCGGGCAAAAAAGTAGATTGCCGGGCAAAAAAGTAAATAGCCGGGCAAAAAAGTGAATTGCCAGGCAAAAAAGTGGACTTTTTTGCCCGGAAATTTACTTTTCTGCCCGGTTAATTACTTCTCTTCCTTCTGGTCAAAAATTGACTACCTACTTTCCACTCGCGTTACAGCGACGGAATAAGGTCATTTTATCGAAGTCGGGTGAAAAATAGTATATGCCACACGGGAGGAGCCCAATTTTCACCTCGTGTTCGTGCTGCCCTCGCTGCACTCGCTTCGCTCGTGCCTCGGGCAGCAAACCTCGCACTCGGCGAAAATCGCGCTCTTTCCTCCCTTGTAGCATAATATACTATTTCTAACCGGCCCGGCGAGTTGGCTCTTTTCTAACCAGCCTGGCGAGTTGGCTCTTTTTCATTACGACCCGTCGATATATACGTGGCATGGGTGCAGCGAGGGCTTCGCGGGGTTCCCGCGAGATCCTCATTTAAACCTTAAATGCTGCATTTTTCTGGTATCTACGAGGTTTAGGCGCTACTGAGGGTTTCAATTCCCATACAAAATGAACCTCTCTAGATCCTCATAAAACCTTCTTAAGGGGGAGTTCGAGGTTCTAAGCAGGCGCTAAATTTTGACTCGGGAAGGAACAAAATACATACTTTACTCTGTACTAAGAATGCTGCGAAAGCTAAGACGATCTCTATAAATTTCATTTTCTGCAAAAATATTGCACTGTGATGGCTAATATTGTTGCCATGACCCATAATCAGGTTGGTATGAAAAAAACAGAAAGAAATATGTAAAAGTATAAGTCATACTGGAGAGGAAATCAGTTCATGTCACTGTAATTGTGATTGTGATTGAAAAACAGACCAGAGTGTATCGCAACTGCTCGTCACTCAATGTTTTCTCAACTGGTCAGATTATTGAAATTGTATTTTTTCAAACTTTATACTTTCCGATGATTATGCGCATAGAGTGACGAACGAGTAGGAGAATTTATTGAAAACAATGTCACGAAATTTCGGTCCATACTCAGTGTCGGCCTTCCTTCAACCCACAGATACCGACAACTTCACATGCAATCGGTTCGCAGTAAATTTTTCTACTGCAGAAATCATTCGAGTAATTTAAACTGCACAGTAGTATGGAACGCTTTGATAACTAGAGTGACAATTCATTTTAATCTATGAGTAGGAACTATCTTGCCACTAAAATGGTTTATGAGATATTCGTAATGTGATAAAATGCCGTACAATTATAGGTACATTAGTTAGAGTATAAAATTCTTCAGACGGATACAAAAAATATATTCCCCTAGAGCTTGGATCGCATTGCATTTTTAGAGCGCCTAAAATGAATGTTTTTATATCCACCGGAGCCAGTTTGGATCGAGTTTCCTATAGCCTTCGTCGTATCGGATTATATAATAATCAAATTAGCTAGCTTTACATTCGGTACGAGTAATTCGATGCCGTTCACACTGTCACTTTACCATATAACGTATGTAAATCACAGATTTGTATCTGACTCCGTAAGTCAATACTGTAGTTCATAAAAGAATATTCAAATTCATATGCACACTTCACATCACCCGATTTTCACTTTGAGTATATGGTGCACTCGTTCCAATTTGATCTCTCCAAATTCTTGAGTGACTATTCACTCCCATCCGACTGACGCGGTTTACACTCTTAAGTGAAAAGGTCACTTTTTAAAGTCACTCTTGGTCCCACTGGCACGATTTTCACTCTTGTGTGGTGGATAGACACTCTCAAGAACTTAGAGAGCTAAAGGTGATTTTTACCTTAAAGCACAACTTGTGTTCGTATATCTCTTTAATATTCACAGAAAACTCAAACGTGCCATGGCTATGAGCCTATTTTGATCAGTCGTAACCGAAAAACTTACGGGCATATTGTGTTGATGTAGATTCTAAAGCACGAATAGACAACCGACAGTAATGATAGATTTATCCGCAAAGTAGCTTCGAACGGCTGGCCCAAGACTCCAAGGACTGAGGGAGGTTAGGAGAATGCAGATATCAACAGCTCAGACATCTATGAACAGTCAGTCACGCAAAAAGCCTGGAGTGGGAGCGCAATTCGCGATAGCAAATTGTAACTGTATTTCTGTGGTGTTGATGCAACAATTTTAACTCATCTTAGGAGTTCAAGCCGTAAGAAGCACAAAACTTGTACATTTTGGGGAACGCAATGATTTCGTTACTGTGAGCAATATGGGATATGATGAAACCCCTTTAAAATAGGGACAAAATGATGGTTCAGTGAACATTCAAGCGAAATGTACATCGTATGTTAAAAATATGTATATTATGTATCCGTAGGGAAATGAAGATGACAGAATTGTATGTCAGGAAAATGCCGTACACCGATGATTTCGCGTAAAAGCTACGGCTTCTGTGGCAAACGTGCTTTAAATTATTCGCCTACCTCGCGATGCGCGAGCACAGTCGACAGTTCGGCGCGCTTTGAAACTCGATATTCCAACTAAAAGAACAACAGTGGGTACAAAATACACGTACTTTTTCCGTGACAATCTCGTTACTTGAACATTGTTTTTGTTTCTTCCTCGTGCGATTGTTTTTGTAAATTCGGTGTAGGTTCGGAGATTCGAAAAATTCATATTGCAAAATTATATTTTTTATTGATATTATATAAATATATAAACATTGATATTCGAAAAATTGATAATTGATTAGTCAAGTAAAATTCTTGATGAGATCTGTTTTTTACTTCACCCGCATGATTTTATCAGAGATTTTTAATTCAATGAAAATGTTGCCGTCAGAAATTTTCAAATGTGCCCAGGTTGTGTGGGAGACCGGGGCTAGTTGATACAGTAATTGGTTATCAGTATTTATGTCTTTCACTATTCATTTTAGAAATCGGAGAAAATCAGAGAAAAATATGACCGTAATATAATAGATCCATATACTCTTTGATGTGGCCATGTATATGAATCCTCAGGTGAGCATGACAAATCCATGACATCCTGTTGTGTCAATCAATCCGTATTGTCTCACCTTGCCCCACCCGGGGTAAGTTGATACAGCTATAAAAATTAACTAATCCGATAGTGTAACTATCGCTAAATGTATACAGGAACAATGATTAGCGAATAAAGTTGAGCATTTTCAGTATCTACAGTATCGGTAATTGAAGATTCATACTCGAGTAGGAATTTGAGGCCTACTTGGAGCCTACACTGGCCGCATGAGAAAGTGCCATTTGTTGGTTCATAGTAATGTTTAAAACTAGTTTTGAACCCTCTTGTGAACCTACAAATAGCACAATTTTCTATTCTGCCAGCATAAGCTTCAATTAGGTCTCGAGTTTCGACTCGTGCATATACTTACACATATAATTTCCATTTATTCTGACGTAATTACACAATGTTACTCTCACGTACATGTAATTGTATGAGAGTGAACGCAAATACATGTAATTGCGTCTTCTAATATGGGATTTCATATCAGTACACGTGAATAGTATTTCATTTGTACATTACATTTTCACCCTATCTATTTAAGAGCATGCTGGAGTCAGGCTTTACCCACCGTACCCGGTTTTCACTTGTTTTCACTGATAGCAAAGCCTACGCGTCACGAACGCGGAAAAGGAATCAATAGCGCAATTCTATATGGAATTCCGAAGATTTATATTGCAAAACTTCTTTATTTCATGCACTAATAGAGACAGGATATGGTATTCTGCACAAAATGATAATCGACAATAATCGACAATTATCATTTTGTGCAGAATACCATATCCTGTCTCTATTAGTGCATGAAATAAAGAAGTTTTGCAATATAAATCTTCAGAATTCCATATAGAATTGCGCTATTGATTCCTTTTCCGCGTTCGTGACGCATAGGCTTTGATATCAGTGAAAACAAGTGAAAACTGGGTACGGTGGGTAAAGCCTGACTCCAGCATGCTCTTAACTCCTAAATTATGTTTTTGTCAAAGAAACGTCACAATCTCGTACTCATTTTTTATGGATGAATGACTCCTAATTAAAAAAAAAAAAAAGCAAGGCAAATATGTTTATCGAAGTAAGAACTCTCAGCAACACGGATAACTCCAGATTTAGAACAGGTATTTTCATATTCAAGAAATTGGAAAAAATTGGGTCACTAATGTATAATGTTCTTCGTCTTCCATTATCGTCTGTTTCGGCTCAGAGATGACAAATTTTCAATTATAGTGGAAACTCGCTGTTATCCAAACCCGCTCATGGGCATGTGAGGGTTTCATTCCACTCGTATGAACCCTTTTACAGGACCATATCTCGTCAACACTTCATTTGCGAAATCCCAGAATCTGCCTCACACGTGGTATGAGATATTTCAATGTTTCTGTAGCGTAACCGAGATGTGTCAAAAGTACGTTTATGTCCACATACCTTGGTTTTGCATATTTTGATTGTGACTGGACGGTTCTCTTCATCATTCGACATAGCATTTCACTTGGAATCAAGTTGAGTGACCAATAAGATCACCTACCGAAGTCTCCGGCGTATTACCGACATAGACGTACGTGATTTGAGTCGATGATCACAAACATACACTGTTGGAAAAATTTTACTAGAAAAAATGTCCCAGAAAGTCCACTCTACATTTGTGTTATATTTACACATTTTTTAGTCGATATAACAAAAATGTATGACATTTTAACATCGAATATGTTGTTTTGACATTTTTTTTATTTACTTGAACGATAAAAGGTGTCAAAATTAACATAAAATTTTGGGTGGACCTGCTCTGACATTTTATTTCTAACCGTGTAGGACGAGTCATTTCCACCCTTACTCAAAAGCGCCTATTCTGGGAAATGATACACCCTGAGGTTCTCTAATACAAGAAAATCACGAGTGACAAAAAAACCGACTTCAAAACCAAACTACGCAACCGATGTTGATGAACTTTATATGGGACCAATCTGAAAGTATACCCTTTCGAATGAAAAAAGAATTTTCCAAATCGGTGTATAAATGACGGAGTTCTGAGGTAACAAACATTAAAAAAAAAAATTAAAAAAGAACATACAACCGAATTGAGAACCTCCTCCTTTTTTTGAAGTCGGTTAAAAACGACTGGCTTCTATGATAGGTAAAAATTGTATAAATGCATAGAACATGCCACCGTTTTTTTCATAAGCTGACTCAACTCTGAACAAAGACGAGTGCGTGGAGCGCATCGAACTGTGCAGTATACGGATAAATATTATTCTTACAGCATTATCTCATAACATTACGAAACGATTCAGTGAGAAGGCAAATTGTACTTATCACGGGTTCAGCGTAAAATTGAGTCAGTGGCGTTCACAAATATATAATATTTTACATTCGTGTCACTATCGTGCGGTACCAACAGTATGCAGTTACTGAATCCGCACCACACCATTATATAATCATCTGGCGGAAAGGTAACTGCAACAAACTATGTCATTCGTATGTATCTCGACTATGCACAAACAATTTCAATCCCTACAGAAATACTCTTCCTAGGAGTAGAGTATTAGAGTAGAGTATTAATTTATTTGATCCTGGAGTAAGACTCCCTAAGGACCACAGGCAAGCAATCGTACATTACAAAGTATATATGGACAGTAATCAAGAGATACACTGTAAAAAATGTTTCTTGTAAACTTCCAACAATGTATTGGAAGTTTTATTCACATACAAAAGTCATAAAATTACTTCACATTTCAGTAAAATTAATTCACAAATACGGTGAATTTACTACACAAAATTGTAAAATTCATATATAATTTCGTATTTTTGCGATGAATATATAGTAATATTAAAAATTTGTTCATAAATTCAAAGAACATGCATAGCAATTCACTTTGCTATACTGTAAATGTAAATAACTTGAACAATATTACAAAAGTAAGAGCATAACCCGCACATGAACGCCTTGGGATTCGGTAGACGAGCCACCAGACGCAATATCCCTACAGGTATCGTAGCAGCTAGTATGCCCAATATGCCTAAGGCCCGTTAGGATTCGCTTCACGCTCCTCCGCCGCTAGCAGAAAGTGGTAACACCGCGTTCGAAATTCAGGAAGCGTTGAGGCAAGGGTAGCTTCGGGAGGCAGCGAGTTCCAGAGTTGGATGCCCGTGACTATGAATGATTTCTGGAAGGACACAGTGCGAGCGGAGGGTAGGTACTGTCAAGGACAACGCCAAGATATTTGAACGTGGACACTACTTCGATCCCCTGGACCCCCAACCAGACACGCGGAAGACCTGCAGCGTTAAGCTCGTTCAAATACCGCGAACTGCCGAAGATCATCGTCTTGGTTTTTCCCTCGTTTAAACTAAGCTTATTGGCCACCGACCAGCTCACCACCCGCTCAACATCCTCATTAAGCAGACGAAACTGCTCGACCAGTTCGTCAGGACGGCATCGCAGGTAAACTACCAAGTCGTCAGCATAGAGTAGGTACGAACAGTTACACAGACACCGCGGCAGATCGTTTATAAAGATAGAGAAGAGCAGAGGGCCCAGAACGCTGCCCTGAGGAACGCCAGACTGAGTGTAAAGCCACTCAGACAGCTCACCGCCACCCCCATGAACCGCTTGTGTACGGCCGCGCGGGTAGGCGTAGAACCAGCTGAGCACCCCGTCGGAAAAACCCAACCCCTGAAGCTTTTTTAGCAGAAGACAATGATCAACCTTGTCGAAGGCTTTTGTGAAGTCGACAACACGGCAAGAGTGACTTGACGAGCATCTATACCTTGGCGGATATCGTCCACAAGCCTCAAGACAGCAGTCTGAGTTCCCGACCCTTTCCGAAAACCGGTTTGGCGCGGATCCAGAAGATTCCGCAACTGCAAGAATGACATGACCTGATCGAACACCAGACGTTCAAGCACTTTGGAGATCGCACACAGCAAGGAGATAGGACGATAGTCCGAGCACAGCGACGGACAGCGGGCTTTAGGCAGCGGAGTAACAAAGGAGAACTTCCACAGCGCAGGAAAAGCGCCATCTCTGAGCAAAACGTTAAAAAACATAACGATAATAGGCAACAATACCGGGAGGAAGACTTTAAATGCCTGAATGGGCAAGCCGTCAGGCCCCTGTGCTCGGGTCGTTACTCGAGCCAAAGCTCTGCTCACAACCTCTCCATTCACACTTGAAAAAATGAACTTCTCGGCTTCCACGGCAGGTACGTCGACAGCGATAGCTAAGCAGTCGGATAGCGCCCGAAGAGGTTCCCCCGAAGACACCGTGGCGAAGTGGACGTTCAGCGACTGCAGCGGTTGAAGCGTTGAAGGCGCTTGGCGGGCCGATTTCGTGAGCCCCAATACATCAATGACTTTCCAGAAGGGCCGCGAACCACCTACCAGATCGAATCGCGACTGGATGTATTCGGACTTGGCAACGCAGAGCTTCGCCTTTACCTGTCACCGAAGAGCAATGTACCTTTGGAAAGCATGCATCGATCTCGATCTCCTAGCCGCCCGGTAACACGCATCCCGCTCATGTATCCGATCGCGCAACTCCTGTGTAAGCCAGGGAGCAGGCCGACGCCGCACAGTGGGCGGAATCGACCAAAAAGGCGCGCATAAGTGAAAAAAATAAAAATCGTCCAACCTGTCTGAAATTTGGTTTACTCATTTAAAAGACCTTCACGAAGAGAAAACAAATATTATGGCAATAAAATTTTCGATCTAAGTCCTCATAAAATGTCGTTGAAATTGATGTTTCCATAACACAAAAATTATGAGCAACGTTCCATTATTTTCGAGTTTACTCTGCGCTAAATAGAACTAGGCAGGAGGTATAATAGCATTATATTTTTGCATGTCCGTTCACACTATTAAAAGAGCTTCATTTTGGTTGAAAAACCATTCAATTATCTTCGGTCAATCAAAAGATATAACCCGTTGAAAAAAATTACGCGGTGCATTGAAAAACAAACAAAAACAAACAAAAAAAGGCGTGCATCTTTTTTGCCTTACGGAGGCTTACGGTGAATCTTGTGGGAACTTGTAGATTGATTCTCCGTGAAAAAAGTGAACCTAGTCTTATCTGCGGGGATTTGCGGGTGTCGATGTAATCTCAGAAACAATACCTTAAAGTGCGAGAAATCTCATTTTATACATATCATTTACTCGACCTTAGAGATATATTTTTTCATTCTCATGAGCGAAATGTTGGTCATGGTAAACCA
This sequence comes from Euura saliciscinereae, assembly GCA_018420115.1. Classification (NCBI taxonomy): domain Eukaryota; kingdom Metazoa; phylum Arthropoda; class Insecta; order Hymenoptera; family Tenthredinidae; genus Euura; species Euura saliciscinereae. The sequence continues at coordinate 10,824 of JAFFZH010013955.1, read as the reverse complement.
CCGTGACAAAAATTGTGTTATAAAATTACTCGCGAATTGCGAAATTGACGGATATTTTCGATAACTCCTTATATCACGTCTGATCCATTAATAGCCAGTATACGAAACCCGCCCAAAAAAGGAACTATAAGCCTCGTAAATGAGGAAGTTTCATTAACTTATTTTGTCCTCTTATTCAGGAATTTACTGAGTGAAATTGATAAAAAAAAACTTGTTGCGCCTAATTGTTGATCGTTGGTTTTCATGTAAATCAAGTTTTTTTTAAATAACGTTCGAATTCTGTGGTCACGTGTGACGGTACAAAGTACCCTTTACGCACCAATTGATCGTCTGATGGCACTAATCATTTTCATAGTTTTAAAAGATTGTCTTCAATTATCAAACACCCATTTCCAATGGACATTCGTTACTGCAGTATAATATGAGGAAACTTCCCCATTGCCGATTAAGGTTTCAAAATGACTGAAAGAGCCGGATAACTGCAATAGGGACAGCAGTGGGGCTGAGGACAGTGAAATTAATAAATAAAAACTCCAATTAAATTGTCCCTAAACTTTTCTACCTGCGATACAGAACAGATATCTGTATTTTTTTTTGTCATAATCATACGTTCATCTTATTGTAAATAACACAAAAAATGCTAAAATGAATTTAATTATTTGATTCTGATTTTGATGAATAATAAACTATTGTAAGTGAATGAATTATTCAACTATTTATCGGAAGTGATAGATTATAGTTTAAGCTTCAATTTCTGTCCGCACAAAAATCGAATAGCACGCTTGGTTTCGCAGTTATCAGCCGATTTCAATTATGCGCGCCTTTTAGGTCGATTCCGCCCACTGTGCGCCGCACCACGACCTCCCGCAGCGGAGCTGCCACATCCAGAACTTCGTACATCAGGCAGTTGAGGGCCGTGAGCTTGCAGTCGGCACTCGGCAGCATGTCAAGCCAAGAAAGGTCGAATCGGGATACCACCCCCGCGGCAAGCTGCATGTCTGCCTCGTCCCAAGGCCAATAACAAAACTTTCTAGGTGCAGGACGTGCTACTACGTATTTGAAGGAAACTAAGATCAGGTCGTGCCCAGATAGAAAAGGCTGGTCGGACTGCCCCCAGGATGTTAGAGCGCCCAGATCACTGACCGCGCACACATCTAACCAGGTATTGGACGTTTGGGTATGGTGGGTAGGGTGTAATGGCACGACGTGCATGCCCTGCGACGCGAAGAAGTCCTTGAGATGAGTGGCGTCAAAGGAAGCGGATAGAAGGTCCGCATTGAAGTCTCCAAACACGAAGACGGACTTATATTTTGGCAGCCATGCAACAAGCTCCTCCTCAAATAAGTGTAGGAAACCAACTTTCGATGGCCTATAAACAACTGCGACCAGGAACTTCGGCCGCGAAGGACTCCAGACCTTTATGATTAAAAATTCCGGCACGCCGTCCCTGTCAAGCCCCGCAGAAGAGGCCAAAACTTGCCCTCGCAGCTCCTTGTGAAGGAACAGCGCAACACCACCGCCATGACGCCCCCTGCGATCGCCCTATAAACGTCGTGCGCGGGCAGAGCAATCTGCTCATCAACAATGCGCTCATTCAGCCAAGTTTCGGTTATTGCGATCAGATGGTAAGGATAAAGCCGAAAGAACTCGCGAAACTCATCGACGTGGGCTGGAAGCGATTGGGCATTGAGGCAGCAGGCGTCAATCACAACGTCGCAGCTAGGATTATGCGGGCGCTGGACGGCTGAGGCACGGGCTGCAGTGTGTCATAGCGATAATTTCGCGAGGTCAGTTGACGACACGATACGAATCGGCCTGGAGGTTTCATCCTTCCTGATATAGACTACCTCGTCGAAGATCCATACGGCTTTAGGTGGGAGAGCCGGGAATTGTTTAAGGACGTCATTTCTGAGCTGAAGCAACTGCGCGGGCTGACGGTGATTTAAAAGCACCCTACTCTTCGGGTACCAGGAAGAGATCGCTGAGGCGCAGAGGTCCGGCTTGAGTTTCTTTGCAGCAATGATCTCTACACAACGCGCCCTGGACGACAGCTCGAGTAACACCGCACGCGACTGAGGCCTGGCTCCTGGTGCCATCGATGTCCTTTTCCTCCTCGTCTTTCTACCCATACGCTCAACCCTGACCACGTCGGTCAGGGCCAAATTGAAACCAAGGGCGGTGCCAAGCCGCATCGCAAGTTCTTTCAAGTCCTCAGCTGCACCGTCAGGGTTCTCGGTTGCCTCAGAAACACCGGTGACAACGATCTGATTGGCCATCTCCCTACACGCGAGATGGAGTAGTGTAGCCTGATCAGCAGGGCACAACTTGCTGGAGGAAGGACCACTGGCCAGCTGGTCCTCGACGACCTGTATACGGGACCGATTCGACGCAGTGTCAGCAATAACGTTGTCTAGGTCAGTTCGGGCCGTTGCAACGGCCTCTCTAATTCCCACGAGCTCTGCCCTAAATGCGGTGTTATCCGAGGAAAGCTTGTCGACCTTCTCGACCAGCGTGTCCATCTTTTTTTACTCAGCCTCAATGCTGCCCAGTTTTGCGTTTATGGCTTGAAGTGTGCTCAGAATGTCGGCCGGTTGACACAACGGACAGGACGCGAGCACTGCCGCGGCAACGTCTCTCTGCCGCTCAAGAGTGAGCCTGGTCTGAACGCACCAGACATGAACAGAGTGCTCGCACTCAGCCCCAGTTGTCGCCCCATCTGACGCCTTTTCAACTTCAGTATAACACAGCGCACACAAGGATCAAGTCATGTTCGCTATGGAGGGTGGTCACTGACAGCAGTCACAGTTATAGATCAGGACACGAGCAGCAGATTCAAACCGACCGCCAGTAAACCGTGAACAGACGTGGTGCAGGGTTACGATAACGCCCGAGAGACGGAGAGAGACGAAAGAGACGTTCAATTTGAGAGTTCGACTCCACGGAGAGTACACCAAAGCAAGACACACGCACGCAGAAACACCACACCTCCAGCGGGTGAGACCGGTTCCAAATGTCAACACAGCGGAGAGCGTGCCGCTTCACTACACACGGGCACACGGATACACCATACATCGAACAGAAAGTCAAGGTAAGGCAGATCCACTAGTCCAAACCGACAAAAATCACAGAAAACCACTAATTAGAGCTTCACGCTAGTAGATCAGAGGGCAAGAGCTGGGCACAGAAAGAACACACTGAACGCTCTTCTCGTGGGAAAAAACGCGGTTTAAGCGACTCAACTAACAGGTATATAACGTAATAAGTATAGGAGCACGCGTTTCGATCCGTCAACTCGACACAACACTCTCATAGGAGGGAAATTAATAAAAATAATCAGTGCAATATAGGATTGAGCATCATATAAAAAATAGAATTAAAAAAAGAGTGTGATACAGAGTGATCATAGAAATATTTTATGGATCAATCACCTCGTAATGATATCCTTGAATTTCTTGTCTTCCTGTATTATCGCTTTAAAGCAGAAACATCAACGTTCGCTACCGCCGGCGTTGGCGAACGTGGCTCGTCCCATAACTTCGACAAATAAACCGTCAATATGGGTTTGTTGATTGTACGCGACATATTCTGATTCGACAGTATTTGAAGAACACAACATATAACACCGAACGGGTGAGAATTGGATTTCGTTGAATTGGAAATAAATCGAAATCGTGATACCAGATATATATTTTGTTGTTTGAGTTCGAGATTTGAAGAATGGGTAGGTTTCTAATAGTTACCTATTCAGGTAATTATTCTTGAATAACGATTTCACGCACAACATTTCGAATGTAGTACCTACGACGTTCGAGGTGAAGTCAACCGATACGTCTGACCCTAGAATCTGTCTCAAATCTAAGGTTCGAAACTATTTCAATGCCGAACAAATTTAAAAAACTCATGACCCTTACCAAAAGCTCTACATTCATTTAGAATTAGGCTCGAATATATTTGGTTTATTGAAACATATTGCCCATCCCTTAAGAGAGTGGTTATAAGGTAAACGACCCGGTTTCTGGCATTATAATGATATCAGCCTCTTTCAAATGAGGCAAAATAACATGAGGCCGGAAGTGGAGGTTTAATGCATAGTTTTATACTCGTTGGGCGAGTAACGATCATGTTTCCAATCGATAATTGAAAATAAAAAAATTAACAATAAGAAATAAATAATTAAAATATAATTCAGTGAATACTTTAATATTCTTCTTTAGAAGACTAGTGAAGCCAGTAGTTTTTGACACACGGCTTAACCCTAGAATCGCACACTTAATTTTTCTACCCATATCCCCCACACCGGGGAACAAACGCTTCCTAATAATTTCATTAACGTTGAATTCTTTGCATAGGCCAAAGCAGGGTTGTATTGTACATCATTTTTTCCTTTTTTTCGTGAGGAAGAGAATGGTCTATGATAAAGTGAAATTCAATAGAGATATGTTGTTGAAAACGGGAATGGAGACGAGTTCTGCAAACATCGCGCGAGACAATATGCTGCTTCTTTCTCGTTAAAATTACTGCGCTGACTCTGTCAAAAATGTGACATAGCGCGTGAGAAAATGGCGGATCAACCAGAAGTCGGCTGCAGGGCTTGGACATTTTTTTCAAACACTAGTGCGTGGAGAAACTCCACTGCAGTCAAGTTTCTATTAAACGGAGGAAGCGCAGAAAATATAGTATACGTCACGCGGAAGTGGCCGTCCCAAACTGCGTTCTTGCCACCCTCGCCTTCGGCTCGTATGTCAATCTTACACACAGTTTGGAAGAGTCTACTTTTCCTCCCTAGGTGCACAATATACTATTTTGTAACACCTACGTAGGAAGTTTGACTTCGCACCCCGAGGAGGCTGCGCGAGATGGCCGATTTCCTTACAGACCGAAAACAGTGCGGGAGTTTACATTTCACCACTGCTTCAAGCGATTCGGCTATCTCATGCACCCTCCACACCCTGCTGGAAGTGAAAAGATAGAAAGAGATAGACCATCTGTGGATAGAAAGGGATAGACATTTTCTATCCCCGGCAAGTATACGATCTGCACACCTCTATCCACGGTCCCCGTCCGGTTGGATGGCGAAAAAGATAAGAAATTATAGAAAATCGTGGATAAAGAGAGATAGACTATTTGTGGATAGAAAGGGATAAACACTTTTTATCCCCGGCAAGTATACGATCTGCACACCTTCAATCGTTAATCTTTTTCAATCCTAAGGTGGATGATTGGGCTTAACAAGTTCGTATGCTCCTTTATCCACATTAATGTATCCATTGCTATCCACACAGCATCTCTGATGGTCTATCCATTTGAATACCTCCTTGAATCTTGTATTTTTCGCAACCATTTTTGTTTATGTTTGGTGAACAAAAAAAAAAAACGAACAACATTACAGTAGATGCATTCAGACGTTGTAGTGATCGCGGAAAACTGAAATCTTTTTACAAATTTCATCGTGCCGGTCGGGTATGTAATTCGGGTATGTAATTCTTCGTCAAGGATCAACGCTGCGACAGCTCTACACTTCGGCACTCTCCGACAATCTCCGTCACGGCTACACGCATACAAACGTGCAAGCTACCTGGCCTAGGATAAAGAGGTTAGAGATAGCCAGCGTCTCCCGATCACCCGAAACTCTCGACGCAGTCCAGCTGCCGGCGTATAGGGACGAGCCTACGCGAATCCTCCGGCCAGCTGACCTGATCAACTTCACGAAGTTAGGCCGCTAACGCTAAGGATGTCTCCGAGACCGGTGTTTTGAGCCGAGTGGAGGCCACCCCTCGACTTCCTGGCTCGGTGACCGAGGCTATAACGTCTGCAGACCCGTAACACCTACTGTTTCAGCTACCGCATCGTCGTCAGGTACCCCCTAGACGAGACGTCTCCGAACTCTGAGGGCTCGTTCGTGATCCGGGCTGAAAGACGCCCAAGCACGACTGGTGGAGGCGGCTTGCGTTTCGAGTACATCTACCGTCTACCGCCAGAGTCCGGCTAAGGGAAGACCACGTGGATTTCCATCGGACCGACTCAGAGCATCGGCAGCAGCAGATCGGTATAGCCCTAGCGAGCTACAACGCGAGAGGAGCTACGATCGTGACGTCAGAGGAACCGAGGATTGCCGAACGGACAGATTTGCATAAGAGGGGTGATCGTTGACCTATCACCGTTAAGCGGCTGTTCCGAACTTTGACTTCGTACGACTGAGCCATGAGTGACACGAATTGTCTATAAATCAAGGAGGACAACGAGACTCGGTCTCTTCTACGCTTCGCTGTGCTGCCGAAAGGACGTCTCCAGCTACGCTACGAACATTTATAGATAATTCCTCCTCTTGCTTACCTCATCCCTCTATCGTCTCTGTAAATTCATTTCTCTACCATCTCGCTATCGCACAATCTTTCCTACCGCACTTCTTCCTTCCGTTAGCTTTGTTAAGTCATTCAGAGTCATTCTTTGTTAATTTAAACCTTCGAGTCAGTGTCTTTTCACGCCCGAATTTAAGGTAAGGCTTCCGCCGATTTATGTAAAGTTACGAGGTCGTTCTACCGTTCTATCGTTCATCAGTCTTGTAATCTGTTGATCTATCGCTCAGTTTTTGTTTAATACCTACCGTATGGCTCTTATATCGTTCTACCGTCTGTAGGCGAATGTTTGTTTGAGAATCGCGGTCTCGTCGGTGCTGCGCTTGCCACCACGATTCCGTGGGATTCCATTTACGTTACGTTTCTGTTCTTTACCGATCCGTTTCACGTTACGCTATACGTTTGAGCAATCTACGGAACGACCTCCCGACTGAATCACTTTTCGTGATATTTCTTTGATATTTCTTGATATTTGAGCGTGACATTTCTGTAACTACGTTCTACCGTTCCCTTCTGGTTTATGGTTTATATTTCTTTGCTTATTTGTATGGTAATTTATGATTTACGCATGCCATTGCATGCGATTTACGATTGAGTTTCCCTGAGGTAGTTCCCCTTGCGTAGAAGCAGCCGCGGAACTAGTTTTAGTAATTATTTATTGTTCGTTGATTTCTTTGCCTATCGTTACGTCTACGCTACCTTTTGTATATATGTATTTTCGATAATTTCCGTAGCGACGATTGTAACGATTTGTATTCCGCGTTATTTCTAGTATTGTAACTTTTAAGGAGGCTCTAGCACGAACGGGTCATGCACAGAAAAAAATAATTTTTTAGTATATTATAAATCAAGTACCCATTCTCACGTATGCGAGATTTCAGACCGGGTCACCGACTAAATAAGCAAGATAAAAATAGTTGAAATTGGAATTTTTAGCATGGGCCTTATGGCAGGATCCCTCTCGAAAGACATTGGCCAATTGATATCTCTACATTTACTACACAGATGTTCACGAAAAACTAGACTAATGTTGATTAGATCGCGAGGATTGCAAATACAACAATACAGTATGGGGTCACCCACTCATATTATGAGATATTCGATGTCAAAGTCTCGAAAAATTTGAAATTTAGTAGAGGTTATGGAACCGCGTAGAAATTCGGCAGCGAGACCGAAATATGATGGCAGAGCGCCTGCGCGAGAATTGAACCTCCGTCCGTCTAGCACTGGAGAAAGCGAGATAGACAATCGCGGTGTTGCCATGCTTATGTATGCAGTATCGTACCGTAAAATTATTCTTCTTCCACGGTTTTTATTGAGTGACGCGAAATTAATAATGTATTCATAGAATTAACAATAATTTGATCGGAAGCAACTGTGTTATGACAAACTTGTGGTATTCTGTAAAAATAGAGGCCCTCGCGTAAGCCCCCACACAAATCGGCCCTTTGTGCTAGAGCCTCCTTAAGTAATTCGTTTCTGGTTAGTTTATTGACTTTTTGCTCTCGTTTTGCCTATCGTACAGATCTCGAATCTACGTCTTTCTATCGTAATTAACGCATCACGTTTTTGACGTCTGGGTACCTAGCCCCCCCACTACTTCAAAATTGAAAAAATACCGGTGAGAAATAACGAGCTAATTAGGAGCTATCCAAAAATCCAAATCCCAAATTTTGAGCTCCAACGGTTGAGCAGAGATTACCATTTTTTAGTGGGGGGACCAGGAACGCATGGAGTAAGACCCCCCACCCCTCAGGAGAAGGGGTAGGGAAAAAAAATTTGCACCCGATTTACGAGCTTTTTACGAGCTTTCGGAAAACCCAAGTCCCGATTTTAGAGCTACAACCCCTAACGAATTACAGCCCTTTTAGATCTGTTTTTTTTCTCAATTCCTTCTCATTCAATCTTATTACTATATTGAATACCTATGATATCCAGAAACACGTGCAGTGCCAAAATATATCGAGGTTTCGATTTTCGAGCTGCGACCCCCCACGCCCCTCGCCCCCGTACGGGATGCGGAGTCAGGAGAGAACTACCCCTGGAACTTGTACGATCAGAACCGGGTTTGCGGCTCGTAATGACGTCGCTTTGTGACGCTTACCCTTAAGTCCGTATCTTTTATTGTATCGAGCTTGCGACTTTACTTCCTTCCGTTAATTTATGCTTCCTTCTGTACGATGTGCTTACGTTTTGCTACTTTTATGTATTAATTCTCTTACGCATTCTTGTGAATTTTCTTGCTTATGACTGACTTATGTGATAATTTATTGTAAAACTGGATTGCTATTGCTTTACTTAATATAGTAGGCTCCGCCTACCGTTAAACTACTTACCCACGTGTCATTTACTGGAGAACCTACCCACTCTACCATATGTTTTGAGTAAACTGCAGCTTAGCCGAGCAGTGCTTCTATCTCTCGTTGTCGAACCTACCGTTTGCTGAATTTCATTGTTTAGTCTGTTTTGTTGAGTAACCTACCGTACGGCGGTACATTCGGTACCTGGCGCCCAATTCTTTTAGTTTGATACGTTAATTGGTAAAGAAGCTTTCTTATTGTAAACGGTGGACTGTTTTCTCAATCTCAGTCGCATTTACCGTTACAGTTTCCAATATTTTCTCAATTGTTTCGCAATCGTCGAGCCTCAGGATTCATGGCTATCTGGATCCACTGAAACCATTGGTGCTCAACCAGCGTAACGCTTTCGTGTGACAACTTTTTGTGACATTTGATATCTGGACCCCTATACTGAATCAGTGGTTCGCTATTACCCCGAAAACGAAAGCATTTTCAATGCTAATACAAGCGTGCTGCGGCCGGGCGCGAATCTTTACATTCGATTATCTCAGCAACTACCGGAGCTATCTTGACGGTTTTTTAGCATTGAAAATGCTTCCGTTTTCGGGGTCATAGTGCACCACTGGTTCAGTATAGGGGTCCAGTTCATCAATGTCACGATAAAGTGTCACACGAAACCGTTACGCTGGTTGAGCACCAATGAGTTGGTGGGTCAAGATAGCCATGAATTCTGAGGCTCGAGGATTGCGAAACAATTGAGAAAATGTTGGAAACGTATACGTGAAATTCGCGATTTTGTACAGCATTATCCAAATATATGTATAGCAAAGAATAAATTCCTCTTCTACAGATCAGATAAAATTCGGAAACAGAGAGCGAATTGTTTTAAATCGAATTCACACTAACTTGAGTCACAAGAGTGCCGGCGGTCGAAATTCCAAAAGATCAAAAAATAGAACGGGCGAAATGTCGAAAATTGAAATTAACAACGATTCGAAATGTGAAATGGGTCATAATAAGGATAGGCCAGAATATCGTTATTTTGAAAATCGATGTTTCGTTTTCCCGGAATATTGATTATCGCATAACAAATTTTTAGAATGACTGAACGTTCAAATAAATAACCCTTTCGCTGATACAGCCGTTTGATTTTTTAGGCACGTCGATAAGAAAAAAATCGTTCTTCTAATGTTCCGTGATTTTTAGATTCGTATGGAAAAATCGAGATATCGGCCGTTCTGTTTTTGATCGTTCGGAATTTGTACCAGCATCCATTTTTTTTTAAAATTGATCCAAATGGAGCAAATCCAAAGGCAACAAAACAAAAGATAGTCAAAACATAATGCACAAAGACGATAAAACAGGGGACATTTTCAATGCCTCGGATGCTTGCGTTACACGCAAGATCTGTAGATTTTTTATTTGGGGGTAAATTAACCCGTTGAAACTGATGCTTCACTCGGTTTGCCTCAATATTCACTGGAAAAGCCGCTTTTGGCTACATATTAATATGAAATTAGGAAAAAGAGGTGAAATATAAACGGCCAGGAAACTTATTTATTGAAGTGCATGGAGTATTTTTTTTTTATTCATGTATACTTAATTAATCTACAAGTAGTCATTCACATGTGGATATTCTTATATACTACCTTACATACTAACTACATTACTATTGTTATATACTAACTGAATAAGTTTTGTTTTATATTACATTTTACAGTGATATACTAACCTATTTACTCATTATATACTACATGAGGTTTTTGCATGATCCTCGGTCGTTCAGCTGGCCTCGCAAACTCTATTTCATCAGTATCTTCTTCAATTATTTTAATATTTCTGAAAATATCGCTTTCTGCGAGGTCATCATCTTCATCATTCTCCGACGCAATCGGATGATAGATCTCCAAATTCGAGCAAGTATCTTCGTGGCAGTATGCACACAGATTCGTGCACCGCAAACCATGTTTCTTGCAACTGCACGAAGCATTGATGCACCCTTTTTGTAAATACCTCATATAGTATATAATTAGTAAATAAGTTAGTATATCATTGTAAAATGTAATATAAAACAAAACTCATTCAGTTAGTATATAACAATAGTAATGTAGTTAGTATGTAAAGTTAGTAATATAGTTAGTATGTAAGTTAGTATATAAGAATATCCA
>JAFFZH010013954.1:23075-44873 GCA_018420115.1 Euura saliciscinereae | reverse complement strand
GGGCCCTACTCGGAAAATCCCCATCAATTGATGCCGAAATTGTTTGGTTCGTCCAAACTCACGCCAAACTGGGACCTAATGGGGGTTTATTTGTAATCCCAAACTGAATTTAACTACATTCCGCACACATTAGCCAAACTTGGGCCAAGTTGGGGCTGATTTGGGTATCCAAGTTTATTCTGTCCAGGCTAATTTCCTGACCTTTACCAAACTTCGGCCAAGTTAGGGTTCATCCAGGCATTACAATTGATTTTGTCCGGAGTTTCCAAGCCTGTGCCCAGCTTAGACCTAATTTGGGCTAGTTGGGTTGTATGGAAAAGTATATGATTATGACAGTGCGACATTCTCTGCTCATCTAAATAACTATAATCGTCAGTCTTTCAAGTTAGTGTCCACTGTTCCTCCCAATACTATAAATTTTTGATTCGTAGCTCGATGTTAACAAAGACCTGGTGGTCGTGCGGACAGCGTACTGGATTCATAAGTGGAAGATCGGAAGGTAGCAGGTTCGAGACCGGTGGCGGACATGAAAATTTTAATTTGATCAAACTCAGCGATTCATTAGAAAAAAAGTGAATCATCGTCACTTGATTGAAATCGGATCGTTTGGAAGTGATACCGGAAGAAAAACTTCCAACCTAAATTTTTTTAAATATTTTTATAATTGATGGGGCATCGGAAAACACAGCCAATAAAGGCCCAAGGTTGCCGTATATTCTAGGTCCAAGTTTATCGGCCAGTTTGTGCCCAAGTTTGTCAACGTATACAGGCCCAATTTCGGGATCCAAAGTTGGCCCTTGTTTGGCTACCAATCTTGGCCCAAGTTAGAGAACCCGTATGGGGCCAAACAAAAAAAGCGTGACATTCGGATATTGGCCCTATACGGACAACCAAACTGGGGCCAAAAGTATAACGAGGAAAATTAACTTGGCCCCACTTGGCGCCCGGACACAATTTCTACACGGGTATATACTCTTTGAAGAATTATGCGGTGAGGCTTTGTCCACTTCCGTTATCCAAGCTCGTTGGCTTTAAGTCTCGCTAAGCCTCAAGAGACCATGGAGCCAGTGGAAGAATATAATAAATATTGACTCGAATCGCTTTACTTTTTGCGAGGCGAGACTTAGAACTTTTTATTCTCAAAGAAGATGGAAGGCAGCCGAGGCCTTCGCCATATAATTTCAACTGATTTCTTTTTTTTCCGGTTCATCTAAACTTTACCGTATCTTCTTTATTACTCTGTATATTGAAGTAAATAAGTAAATTGTCAGTTAATTCGAGGAGAAAAATGTTGCTCAGGTTGACAATGAGACTCTCTCGGATATTGCTGCAAAGTTTCTTCAATGAATTGTATAAAACGCAAGTTGCGAAGCTCTTTCTGTTACTGCTTTCAGTTCCTTTGAAGAGCTTATCGGCTTTTATTTATCATTGCATATTCATGATACAGAATTATAACTTCTGTCAACGTGTAATTGATAAAGTTAAAGTCCTGCTCCGGGTTATTGATTATGGAGACCAAGCTTTTCACGTAATATACAACCTCGACGAAAACCCTCACAGAGGACAGTAAAATCAGACCCTTCGCTATTTTGTTCCGTGGGAATTCTCCTGATCCTCTTCTCACTCTTTCATCTCCCCTAAATAGTCTGCTTTTCTCATTGTAACCTGATCTGGATTGAAATTTGATTCTTCGTAGTATCGACCCAAGGCTTCATCCCGAACGTCCGATAAATTGAGGCGAATAATTATTTCTCGTTTGAAGATCTCTCAGACGATGTTGAATGACGCAGCTCCTGCTGTCGAAGCAGATCATTTCACGATTCAGATGAAGCAATCGCATTTGGCTCCCGCTGAAAAATTCGAGACTCATCGATGATCCCGTACTTTGCGAACTCGCCATACAATCTGCGATTTTTTCCTCCCTATTATTAGCACAAAATGTTGAATCAATTAGGGGCATGATGTAAAATTCTATAGTATAATTGCACGTGTCTCTGAAACGTGAATGAACGCCCTCATTCTTCATGCCTGCTGACGCATATTTGTGGACGACGTGGAGGTTTATTCAATTAATTACATCTGTTCGAAGCTGAGAAGCGGATGAAATTTATTGGAAGTATGCTATTCGTTGGAATAATGAAATTCAGAATCGACGATGATATACACCATCAATCATTTCCCGTTACTTTTTTACTGAATTTTTTATCTGTTAAACTAAAGAAAAAATCTCTCATGCAAATATGGGAATAAAAAACGGAATGATCTTCGGTACTTTCATCCTCCGCAGTTCATCTGACTGTAAAAATGTTTTAAATAGAGTCCGTTTAATGCTCACGTATCGAAAAACATCTGATTTCATTGTATTTATTTTAAACGGATATATTTAATTCGTTTTTACTATTCGGAATAACATACAAGACCGTAAATTATCTTATACACAGTCGTGAATTCACTCACTCTGATATTATATACAGCTGCGAAGCCACAATTAGACCGATCAAATTTTACCCCTGTTTCTAAAAAAACTGAGAACATTTGTTCATATCTCTTTATTCGAACGTCGATTCAGGGGATCCGCGGCCAATCGTGAGTCTCTCGTTCCCTGTTAGGAGTATGAAAAAAAAAACGTTGAAACGAAATGATCCTGTCTGAGATCGACGGAATCGAAAGTAGCCTGAAAAAAAAATTCTTGTCCCAGGGAGGATCGAAGATCAGAAAAAGTTGTAGCTCAAATTCGCGGGTGGAATTTCTTATAATTGCACCTCAGAGAACCATAAGCCTTTACGTATAGGCAAGATCTTTGCGAAATGGGCCACGTCAACTGGAAATGAAGGAATGGAATTTTATTCATTTTTCGTTCTCTTTGGAAATATTTAGAAACTTAGTCTAAAACCTCAGTTTGCGGACTTATATCACACACTTTTCGTCTGTGCAATTTGGTCCTTATGCCATGTTTCCAAAGTACATAAATCTGAATTGGAACAATCCAGTGTTTGGTAAGAAATTTTGAATACTGCATAAGATAATGTCAATTTTTGTAAAAAGTGGTTTGGATGGCCAAAAAAAATCACACACAATTTCCTTAAAAAATCGTTCAAGTATGAATCGTTTCGCCAAAGGATTATCCAAAATTCAAGATTTTCGCGGAGGCATAATAACTCTTCATTAGATAGTTTGGTGAGAATTGAAAATTTGGGGATAAAAACTTTCGGCGAAAAAATATTAAATAAAAGAAATCGATTGTCAATTTTAAAGAAATCAATTCGCGATGCTAATCTTTCCCCTCCTTCATTCTACCTGCCGCCATCTGGCCGTAGACCGGTGAATTTATATATCTGATTGAAAACTATATAGTCAGACAGTTTCCTCTGATTGAAGCGAGTCACTCTAGACTCTGATCACTTAACGCGCGAAGCTCTAATAGTTTAACGATTTGGCAAACTACTTTATACTACCAAGCCAAATTCTAACTTCGAATCCGGTATTGAATTGGTATTGGTTTCCGGAAGACGGAGTCGACGAAATATTGACAGCTGAAAATGAAACCACCTGCTTCGACCCAGCTGTAAGAAGATTATATCTAATGAAACCTTCTAGCGTCTCAATAAATAATAAATAAAATTCTTTAGACGATATTTTCTTCTTTTTCTTGACATTGAAAAATTTCAATCTATCATCGGTGCTGACTTCCAGATAAAATTACGTCCGTTTGGATTGGATTTGATGCAAGATTTATTAGTTTGATGTTCTTGAGTCGGGATATAACAATTCAGGGATTCCGAGAAAACGCGGCGTTTTCAAATCATACGGCCGTCACATCCGTGGAATTTAATAAAACTTTGAACATCCCTTAAGAAAGGAGCTTCGGGGTGGCAACCAGCACACACGTATTTTTGTATACCGAGTTCGCGCGCGTGTGTGTGTGAGTTTCCTTTGTGTCCTGAAGTATTCCTCTCGGTAATTCGATAACAAAGTTAAGAACCACCATACGTATAATTTGACGCAAACCAATAGGAGCTAGGCGTATACCGTTGCTATTTTAATTTTCAACACTAGGTACTGCGAAACTACGATATTAAACTTTACTCGATTTACAAGGCTGCTCTCAGTCCGGGGCACCAACAAAAGCTAAAGTTAATATAACCTGGCACCACGTTACTCCCTGTGCAGCTGTCGAGACGAAAGAATCGTGAAAAAATAAAAACAAATGAAGATAAGTATTATGAAAAAAAAAAAGAAAAGAAAAGAAAATGAACAAAAAAATGGTCAATATTACGTAAGTATCGTAAATATTCGAAAAGATATGACCATTAAATTTCGTAAGTCTCTACGAATAAATTTGCGAGGTTTGTTTTGTCGTCGATGACACTTTTGGCCAAGAAGAAAAGTAAAATTAGAAACAGAAGTAAAAGAAAAAGGAGAAGAAGAATAAGAAGAAGAATAAGAAGAAGGAAAAGAGGAATAACGAGTGGTTGTCTTCAAATTAAATCCGTATTAATATTTTCTCTCACACACGTGGATAATTTTCTTTCGCTTCAGCTGCGTAGTCGTAACTCGTAACTCATCGCTCCTCTACGTTTCTATATCTCTGTTACATACCATTTATTTCGTATAATTGTTGTTTGTTTTGGATGCTTCCAACGTTTTCGTTTACTTATCTCAAACTCGGATATTATTCGCCCACGAATTTAGTCTGTCTGTCCTACGTCTTGAACAATGAAGAACGTGATTCTTCAACCCGTTATCGAAATATCATCCTCGATACGCTTTTACACGCTCATTGTATCTACCACGCGAAAATCGGTCTCAATTTTCGCTATAAAGCTCTGTTATTCATCATTGATTGACGTGTTTACATCAATCGGATGAGTTAAATCGGGTCGAATTGATACCGAAATAAACCAGTGCAGTTAAGATTTCGATTATTATTAGACCGGGAAGAGGAGGAACAAGAAAAAAAATGAGAAACGGTTTTAAATAGCCTCCCCGTTACTATCGCAAGGTGGTATCGGTGGCTAGGGCATATAGACTATAATTATAAAGATCGAGCCCACACTAGTAAACTACCAGTCCTGCAACGGCATTTGACCCGGTTGCTGCACAACCGAAACACAGCTGTTTTTCCAAAATAAATTTTACCAACTGTAGTATTTCCAACTGATTAAAAAACAATCGAGAGAAACTCACCGATGACGTCAAACGAAGCGTCATGATACAAACATCGGAAAATGATGAGGAGGAAACGACTCGATTTTAACTAGATGAAGAAATTTTTGTTAATTCGACTGAAAAATTCAATAAAAAAAAAGATGATTCTACAATTTATCAAGAGAACATGACAATTTTGACGAGTTATGTTAATATCAGCAAGCATGTTAAAGAAAATCGATATTGTGAGATTTTTTTTCGGTCTCATTTGAAATTATGTAACTTTATTCAAAAATAAAAATTGTCTCTGAGAGAGCGTGAAAACATTGTCCCCATTTTTTTTTTAAAGATATCCCAGACATTTTTACCACTGGATTTCTGAGTACCACTGAGTGATCCGCTCTGCAATAAATATCTTCTTCAAAACTGGAAGTGATCCTCAGGAACAATCGATGCTGTACCCTGCGGCCGGTTGACCAGAGTTCAAGACACAGGAAGAATGAAAATGCTGAAGAGTCTACAACCGCATGATTTTCTGGTCTTCGAGCTTGAGACCGGCTATTTCTAAGCAGACATCATGTCAGACCGGCAAATATATTTACGTTTGGAGCTAGTGGTCTCGCTGGCTTTAGAGATCTTGCGGCTAGTAGTAACCTACGCAAAAATAGTGGCATCGCGGTTTAGCAAGATTTTAGAACGCGCCCGAGACCCGAATCCGTGGGTCAGCTAACAGCTCGACTAAAAAACACCCCGTGAGTTACCGGACTAGGCATTGTCTCGGAGCCTTGGCATTTGTCCCATCGGAAAGCATCGGAATACAGAATTGAATTTTCGTCATCTGGCTCGAGAGACGTAATTTTTCAGCTCTCGTCTCTGCCAGTATTTGAACAGTGAAAAAATAACAGAACACAAATGGAAGAGAGAAGGAAAAAAGATTGTTGACGTACGACGACTACCTGCTGAAGAACGTCACCGATATCGATGCTGAACTTGGGTATCGAACTCA
The DNA here is from genome assembly GCA_018420115.1 of Euura saliciscinereae. Lineage (NCBI taxonomy): Eukaryota > Metazoa > Arthropoda > Insecta > Hymenoptera > Tenthredinidae > Euura > Euura saliciscinereae. The sequence continues at coordinate 38,719 of JAFFZH010013954.1, read as the reverse complement.
TCGGTCAGAGTGACGTAATTGATTTTTATAAATACCGGAATCCCAGATGGTAACTTTCGTAGACATTTGGCGCCTCTTCGGTTCTGGATTCACACACTGATATGAATAATAATAATAATAAGGAGAAGAAGAAGAAGAAGAAGAGCTCGATCAGATGTGCAGTTAGACGCGTGCGTTAACCCGAGTAATAACTTTTCCACGAATAATCCGACAAAGTTGGCATCGCACACAGTATCTTGGCGCCTCTTGGTACTCTATGTGTATACATGTATTCAAAATTTGTATAATACATGTGTGTGTACATATATGATCAGTAATACCTGCAGAGTATAGAAATTGCTGGTGGATTATTACAGCTGGATGAACTGAGCCACTTTGGTAGTACATCCTCAATGAAAAGCACGACTTTTTTTTTTGTTACACCTCGTAAAAAGTTTTATGGTATAATTTCATTCGTTAATGGAGCTCATAAGTAATTTAATTGACTGTCGAAATTATTTGAGGGCCGCTAATAACCGTTCGTCCTTGTTTATGATTTTTTAATATTGTTTATACGCAAACTTCCGACGTTCGTTCAGCGTGACAATTAAGGTCAAGTCTTGAGTAAAAGATAATAGAAAGCCGGAAGCGACGTCGGACTCGGAGCTTATCCCCCCCTCCCCTGTTTTGTGAGTCAAGTTTATACTCGGATGAAAAGTATTGTTATACTTTTTTTTATCCTGTATTCTTTATTGTAGATCGCTGCGAATGCATAAGCTGCAAGCTTCGGGAAGACAATCTGGAGCGGAAGTAGAGGTGGGCAGCTGGTACACCGGTCGAAAAACTACGAGACGCCTACCGGAAGAAAGCTGAAAGTGATATCGATCGAAAATCGTTCATGAATAAAACGATTGACGATAACAAAAATACATGAATAATAACAAAATCTGGATACACTGACGGAAGAAAAATGTAATCTGAAGAGGAAAAGAAACTAGTAGAGATAGAGTAGTCTGCAAGCTCACTCGGAAACAGAAGCGAAACAGGTGAGCTTGAACTTGTGATAAATGAAAAATGTTGTTTTCTTTCTTAACGAAAAAAATATGTGATCCTTGTGGGCAGTTTTTTTTTTTCAATAAAAAAAACTACTCTGTTCAGGTATTTCGAAAATAGATCAGTTTGGCCCCCTCTCCACATTCCGTGGTAAAATTTATTGTTTTCTATTTTACCCTCGAACGTTGACAATGTCGATATAGTGGGAGCAGCGACGACATGACAGCCCAGGAATCTACGAAAGACATTAAATTTTTCATTTTAGCTGTGGTTTATAATACGATAGAATTGTAAACAGATTCGAACATATAATTTTATTATTTCTACTCAATCAACACCCCAACGTTTATTCTAAAAATTTTCGAGACGTCAAGATTTGTGTCATAAAAAACTCCGTTTTCACGACCTTAGCCAGAAACTCGTGTCAATTTTTTTCAGGGTTTCCTAAATCCATATGAAGAAAGACTAGTATTGTCGAATCCATTCTTCACTATCCCCAGTTGACAAAAGACAAAAATCGTAAAGCATATTTTTGCCATTCTTTTGGTGGCTTTCTTGTCGAGCTGTCAGTATCGACCCAAACAAATCTTCTTCTCTTTTAAAATCGTCGTGTAAAAATTGTTTCTCATGACCCAAAGAACGTGGGGTAGGATACCCAAATGTCGAACTTAGTTTTGAATATGATCGAGCTTGAAAGCTCTTCTACGAGTCGATGGGACATTGTGCAAGCGGTTGACAGTATCATCATATCAATTATCGAGAACAAGTTTCGATGTCGAATATCACGTGGCAATTTCTTGGCTTCATAGAACACCCGGTTCTCCATCGTCACGTTCCAATGACTGATCGCTACCACCTGGTTCGAATATGAAAGTCCGTGCTTCTATTACGTCCACGGTAAACTGATATTGTTGTGTATCTAGTGGAATCGTCTAGTGAAGAATAACGGATGAAATATTGATAGAAAAAAAGCTCTGTCGTTCGGCGAAGCAGTTAATCTTGTGAAATAATAATGATCTATGCGATCTCTGTAGAACAGTTGAAATTAGTGGAGCTGTATCAACTGGCCGCGGAAACAACTGAAATGTTTTTTGTCTTGTTTCAGAGCCAAGGCGGATTTGGTGTCTGCAAGTTAGGAATTCGGTATAATCTTCGTGGACTGTTGTTAGGGGCGGACAGATCGCGGAGCAATAAATAACAGGATCGCCATTAAACGCCTAAGTAAATTTTGCAGAGTTTGAATCTAGAACCGGGGGTAATTCAGCTGGTCAAAACAACTGGACTGACAGAACAGTGGCGGGTGTTGGACCACATCGAGCATCAGGAGACCAGGGAAACAGAGAGAGAGAGAGATAGTAGGCGAACAGTGAGTTCTAAATTTGAATTCTACGATTCTCAACATCGCCTTCAGCGCTTTGCGCGGGTCGTCAGTGTCTTCAGACTCTGAAGTTCACTGGAAATTAAAAATTGTGTTGAACCTGTTCGGGAGGAGATCAAAAGAAACGAGCGGGAGAGGCAAAAACCCGCACGAGCTAATCGTAAAGTGAAGAAATATATAAATATATATATAGCAGATGTACCGTTGAGGGACCGGTGTGTGATACAGGATTGATGATAACGCATTGAATGAACACGATCGATGAAAAGTTTGAGAAAATAAATGGTCACACGTCAATTGGAGGCTTGTAAAATGTGAATCAATGTGAGTTATCGAATATATGATATTCATTGACGTCGAAGAGAGAAGCTAACAGCTGGCCTGAAATTGAAAATATATCTTTCAAATCGTAACCACGTTATGGCAAGCAGGATGAAGTCGCTATACAATCAGGTAAGAATTTGTTCACTTGTAGAGGAATCAGGGGGGTGAACGTGGAAAAATTGATTTCTTCGCATTCGGAATACGATAGATCTGTGGAATGTGTAGGAAAATCAGATCAGCGAACGGAGATCTAAACCACACAACCAAGTTTCATTTTGGAGAAAGGATCTCAATTCAGCTTCAAAATTGTGACCCTTGGATGTCGAAGAAGCAGAGCTTGCGATGATCATCGATAACAAGACCCTCTAAATTTTCACTGAACCGATTTTTATCAATCGAAATTTGGTGAAAGCATCGAGCCTCGTGCTAGATTAAATTTTTCCGTTAATTAAGTGAATTGTCAGCTTCAAATTTGTTTATTTTTTCTCGGTTATGAATCGCTGGATCTCATCCGGCTTCTTACGACTCAAGAGTTTTCCATGAACTCCGCAAGCTGTGCGAAACCCCCCGGGGGTCGTCTGCGCAGACTTGAATACCTAAACATGCGATGCCAGAATTCGCAGTAATTTAGAAATTATACGTGGGGAGATTCGTCCAGGGGCGGGTTTCGTGCGGGGTATGAAACAACCGGTCTGGTATAAAAATTTGTCCCCATTCTTTCTGAGCTTCGAAAATAAAACGAATTGCATTACACTAGCTGGCACCTGTGTTTTACGATTTAAACGCTTGGGGTGAAACTGGCGCAATTTTTTAATAGCCTGTCGTTCGCGTTATACGACTTAAAAAGTCTGACCGGGGCCGCTACCAGTTAACCACACCCTGTTCTTCTGTCAGGCTAAACCAAACAAATGGATGTCCGGATTAGAACGCGGAAGATAAATGGCGCGGTGGTTCCAATTGATCGTCGAGATCGATAAACCTTTGATCGGACCCAATTTTTCTTTTACTACATCCAGAATTACACATCGATACGATACCGAAAAGCTTTCCGTTTATAACTCTCAAAGACAATGTCACTGCGAACATACCTATAGCGTGGTAGAGTTTTAAAAATAACCGACAACGGGACCTCCTGAATCGTTCTTGGTCAATCTGACCATCAAGCTCGCATTTCTTTCTACAGTCACTCAACCGCGACGTTAAGTCGCGTGTGCAATTTTTATGAAACTCTCTGTGGTTCAATTTCGTTGACACATTAAGTATTATGCTAAAAACGACCCATGATATACAACCTACGTCGTCGGATGTCAAAGAGAGCTTTTGTTCCGATATTATTACTTCAAGCACCAATAAATTTTATTCAGTTTTCAAAACAATCAGTCGTCGTTGCCTCTGCGTTATAAAATTTCTAGAAATTTCTGTTCGAAGCATCGTATTTCGTGTACCGGATTATAGGTGACCATTCAACTTCAGAGGAGCTTGCGATTCTGACTTCGTATACTTTCGTAGAATGTAACGAGCCACTCAAGTGCAGTCAAGTGCATCTGTCAGTGACGATACACTGCGGTGCTCGGCTGGAAACTCGATACATTGTTTCAGTTATAGTGTAGAACCCGCGAGCTTACGTACGTTTATCTTCGTCACGGTTGAGTGCTTTATTTCCACAATAAATATCATAAAATTCTACCGCAGAATATTTGGTTAGAGGTCTACGAACAGTTGATCCCTTTTCAAGATACAACAAATTCAACGGTTTATAGCATTCGAAAACGAAATGTCAAATAGAAATGTAGGCGCGGATTGAAATCCAAAATCACCAGTCACGTGGTACAGAAAACCGCATATGTCAGCCAAGAAAAGTTTGGGGACACCGGCCAAATAGCTCAGCGGTGCCAAAAACTATTTGTTTTTCTTTTTCATTGTACAACAAATCCATTGTACCTCTGCACTGTTGCAGTTGCAGTTAGCGTCGCTAATTAGTTGGTCGTTAATCTAATTGAACAAAAAAAACCTCACAAAATGGTAATTAGAAGCTTTTGAACTTTCATGTTTTTTTCGGAATCATTCATCAACTCGTCTGACTTCTTCCCCAGGTAATATTTGAAAGGAGGGTCCTCTTCGGCTGCACGTGTCTCGTGGGGTTATCAGTCTGCATTTGGGCGATCGCGATCGGCACTGATCACTGGTTCTCGATCGACGCTTGGAACGATGGCAAAGGTCGTCCTCTGAGCGGCAAAGGAAATACTGGAAAAATGCTTCTCTACAGGAATCAGGGTCTCTGGGGAGGATGCACGATAGGGTTGGAACCCAAGAACGCAACGATGGTTCGTTACCGTACGTAGCCTAGAAATTTTTCAAAAATTGCGTCTGGAACTGTTCAGGGATTTAAAACACGCGTGAAACGATCTTGACGTCGAGCTCTTTGAGCTTAATTCTGTTTGGTTTTAACTCCGCGAGTTCCAACAACAAAGGAAAAGATGAGATGATGTTAAAATAGTCTTCAGTGGTTTCGGACGTTGAACACCTGTCTGACAGCTCGGATTAGGAATCAGCGACAGCTGGCCTGTTACATTTTTAGAATTCTTATCTAGCCTCACACATTATAATTCTCCGTAACAAACGCCGATAAAAAAATAGACTCATAATTTTAGGAAGCAGTTGAGTCGTTTGAAAAAATAAACGGGTCTATATGCTTGCATGAAACAAGTGGAATAAGCAAGTGCGCAGTCCCCCCTTGCTGTATCGCGAAATAGGGGATGATTGCGGTTGCTTGCTTTCGGCATAACTGATATACTGCCCGAACACATTTTCGTGAAAAATGTTCAACAAAAATTGTGCTTCTGGTTTATTTTCTTTCAATTAAATAAACAAACGATTTTGAACAGCAGACCCTTGGGCTCGCTGTCCAGTATTTCTTCTATATTTACGATTTCAGTTTCACGTTGGAAATTTTTTCAAATAAACAAACGATTAAATGGGCTTGAAATTATTAGATAATTTTACATCGTTATTTTCAGGCGAGTGCAAATACCCAGAAATGAATCCTCCCGTTGATATAACGGAGCGGACCGAGATGACCGATACCATGCTCAGTTAGTATAAATGTACACTTGATTTGACCAATCAGAATTAGCATAAGTAATCGATTTTCTTCATCTTCTTCGCAGACTACTCGAGAACCCAGGTCTGCTTCGCGGTCATAAGCATGCTGGTCATGCTCATGGGGTTCGGATTCTCAATTTACACCTTTCGAAATCCTCGATACATGTTCAAGAGGCTCGCTGGCGGGATCCACTTCATCACTGGTAAATATAATCAACAGTCCGAGAGGCGATTTATTTAGCATTCTGACAAACAACGGTTGAAAGCTTCAGTCGTTCGAAGCATCAATAATCGGAATGGTCAGATTTTGAGAAAAAAATGATAGATTCATTCCTTTTTCCTGTTCAACAGGTGCCTGCGTGATAGTGGTGATCCAAGTGGCCCAGTCAGCCATTGATTTCGAGAAATTAAACATATTCGCAAGTTTTCCCGCAGAATCCGTCAAGAAGATTGACTACTCGTTCGTTTTGGCGTGGCTTGTATTCATGGGAAATCTTATTTCCGGTTGTGCTTTTATGCTGTTTTCGAAAAAACGAAAACGCGACAAAGCTCCAACGGAGGAACTCGCCATGGCCGATGAACCGACGATAATTGGTCGTTGATTTAAAAAAAAAAAACTAACAATACACCACCTCTGAACTATATCATAAAACATCTGCACACTATTATAGGATCAAAATTGAATCTCATTTAACAATTTCTACATTTTTTTTAAATTTAACTCGTCTGCTTGGTCCCAATCGATGTAATCGGGATCCACTTTGCCCGATCAGACTCGAAAGCTCTGAGATTACTGGTTGTCGGTAAAACAGACAAACGTTCAAAAGCTCAGGGAGTCGTCGCTGCCTCACAGTCGGTAACTTGTGTCTTACCATGTTTTCCACGTCGATAAGTGAATCTGTTGAAATAAGCTCCGTCTGTGACGGGTATAAGCTTCATCATATATTTATTTGAAGCTCTAAGGAATTTAGTGAATAATTCTGTACCTACTACTATCTCATATTTTAAATAACGATATACACTCAAAAATCATACCTACTTAGACAGACGAATACTTACACTGCACTCAATATTTGATACTCGAAAAAAAAGCACTAGGGTAGAGATAAGACAAAACGAGGTTCGAGATTTGGGATGAGCACGTGCGTAGCTTTGATATTAAAATGCCTCTGGCTCGAAGCCATAATTCGTAGTTGATGATGTGGGATTTATGAAAGAAAAAAACTCCAAGTCTTGCCCTAGGGCTATGAAAAAGGCTATGAAAACTCCTAGACACAGTCACATCGTTATTATAAAAAATCAAATAAAGTTCGATCGATTTGTACTTGTGTCGTCTAGATAAAATAATTTAGCGCATCGATGTCTAATGATTTATATATGAAAAAAAAAAGAAAAATAGGGTAGAAAAACAGAGAAGAATATTTTATTTTATTTTTATCAAGAATTATTATCTTTCTTGATCTGATAAGGAATTTTTTTGTCCTCATATTATTTTATCATTATCATTATCTATATTATTGAACTAATTATGACTCATAAATTCGTTTAGTAAAAAATGATTTATTTTATTTTTTTATATGCTATACACAATATTCTATCTATTTAATAATATTTAATACAATAGTTAACTTGTATAAATAAATGGAACGATATAAAATAAGAATACACACAGCTTCTTTAGGTTATCATTGAATAGATTTAAACGTTTTGTCGTATCGCTTAATTTAAAGTATGAGACGCAACTCGGTTGTTGATATATTAAAACATAAAAAAGACATTTAATGTAAATATATATGATTCTTAATAACGAAATAAACTGTATAAAAAATTACGAAAAAAATCAATAAACTCAGACGTTGATATGAATAGATTTTTTATTTCTCCATAACTATATATTTCATAGATTTTTCTTTCTTTCTCATTCAATGAATATTGAGTTTCCTTGCAAAAATTATGAACGAATAATAATAGACAGTAGAAAATATTCAACTATGCGGAACCGATTTTTTTTTACATAAAATTTAATTATTTATCATTCAAATGATCTGACATATTTGTGAATATGGTCAAATGCAAATAGTATGACGATTTTTAGCTGCCAACTGAGAAAGAAGACCAATACCAAACTTTTTTTTGCATTTCTAATAATTGCGATGATAGAATAACAAAAATCGATTAAGTAATGTTCATGTGATGTAATTTCTTTTACAGTGACCGATAGATTAACAATATGAAGAAGTTTTAGTAATTTGGGGATTCAATCGTATCATTATATCATATAATTTATACATAGTAACATTGATTATTATTATTACACGATTTTTTTCGACCTATATTTTATATTTAATTAGTTATCGGCACGGATTTTTAATATCGTAATGATTAATTAATTAGCGATAGAAATTTTCGCTTTTTTTGTATCGAAGAATTTTATAAATTCTAAGCTAACGATAGTTTATTAAGTTATTCATTTATTCAATTCATTTTATTCACCTCATGCGATAATTACACTTTACCGTCATTTAAAATTTACAAATAATTATTGACATATCACTTTTAGAAATGACGCTTATTATTACAAACGTTTTCATTTTTTTCTCTCTCTTTCTCTCTTTAATATTCTTCAAGCGTTTGATTAGTATGTTAGTAATTAGTTGTCAAGTCTCTTTATTATTTTACCGTAATTAGATTATCAAATAAAATGATAATATTTTATTCACTATACATATATTTGGCAGTCGATCGATAACAAACAAATATCCAACATCGCACGTAATCAATAATATTAATATATTCATATAAAATTCACTATGAAGTTCAGACTTTATCCAAAGTTCCAATTCCACATTATTCGGGCTCACCTTCAATATTCACCTGCCATTTTATAAGATACTCTGGGCGTATAGTTCTCATCCAATTACAGGCTCTACCCCATTTTTTTTTACACTATGTTCACATCGAATCAATCAATTCACTTCAGTCCTTCAATATACGTTCCGTGTCGTTTGAGGTCGTGATTTCATCCAGGTCATCACTCACGTCTTGGTCATCATCCTCGTCGTCATCTTCATCCGCATCCTCTTCGTCACCTAATAGGAATTCTTGTACCAGTTTCGTGTACCTGGAAAAATAATATAATCCGAGATCATTTGAATTCCTTATTTGGAACAAAAACGATTCATATGTGGTCAGCATTTATGTTGGAGGAGAATATTCATGGATGTGACCGATCATTTTTCTGTAACAAATATTCTTCAATTAGATTTGTAACGAAATTCTTAGTTCCTTGAAAAAAAATTCTTGCAAATCTAATTCAAGAATATTTGCTATAGAATTTGATAATGGCCAGCCATGCATGGCCGCAGCATCATTATAATAAATCGTTAGTCTAAAAAAATGATCGTCACACCCTAATTCAAGTTTTATCGCGATGATGATCAGTGACAAAACAATTGATCTACCCCAGACGAGGCGAACCATTTTTCTGGGGGTCTATTGGGCCCCTATTTTATCCCCAAGTTGAAATGCTTTTGATGCAAGATATTTTTAGTAACAATTTCTTCGATGTTCAGTAATAAAAAGATGTACTAGTTTGACCGTGAAAAATGTCCTTCTGGCATTGAATATTAACGATTGGTTATGAATTTTTAACAAATTTTGATACCTGACGCTGTATCAGACAGGGGTAGTTCGTCTGAGTGTATCGAGTGCCCATTCGCTTCCCCTAACGGGAGGTGGTGGTGGCAGTGATTCCTCCATGTCGAATGTAACAAATTCGTGTTGAGCACTCGGGCTGTATTCTTCCTGAAGGACATCAGCGGTCGTGCTGACCTTTATGAAGTTTGATTAAAAAAATGTACGATGAGAATTGAAATTATTATATTTCAACAAATATATATATATATATTGTTATATGATTACCGTTTGCGCGGTCAGGTCTCGAGGAAATTGTCTAGGATATTCTACGTAGTCAAGGCTCGGTGGTGGTGGTAGAAATTCGTCAAAATCTACATCAACTGAATCTCTGCCAAAAAAGTATCGCTTTTGATGCCTCTCGCACAGGAAACTACCGTGGTTATGATTGTTCACGTGGTTTGGTTGGTGCACGTGATTATCAAGATGATAAACACCCTAGTAAATGAAAAAGAAAAAACATGTTACGTTCAATTTCAAATTTATCATCGCATATACATCCTCATCCAATTTCCCCTTCATCATCATGATAAAATAAAAAAAAAATCTGAACAAAAAGGGCCGGGAAAATACGGTTTTCTACTCAAAAATTTATAACTTTTTTAATTAAAAAGTATTAAACTTGACAATTCGGGGCCCGAAAGGATGAAAGAATGGAAGATGTTTATTTTATATATACATTATTTCGGTTTTTGCCTGTGACTACTTGATTATTTTTGAATGAAAGTCAAAATGGCTATTCCTAAAATTGTAGTATTCTGATCACAAATGCTTGACAAAAAAACTGGTTTTCAAATGATAAAGAAACAAAGTGCCAAAAGGGTCTAGCAATAATTATTTCCAGTGTCTTTCTGATCCTCTTGACGATTTTCGTAGACTCAGGTAGACAAGAAGGATTGAAATCTAGTGATGTAGAGTATTTTAATTGTATATCAAGTTCTATGAACCGAGAGTCCCTAGTGTTTGTTCATTTTGAATTAGCAATTACACGCGGCTTGCATAAATACCAATTTATGGTGTTTAGTTACGAGTGGGAAACGGAATTCGCAGAACATGCTAGTGCAAACAAACTGTCTGCAACTGCCCCTGCAGACCCGTCTAGAGTGCATTTGGTAAGTCAACGATTTTGGGTAAACAATAATGTCTCTGTATTTACACGTGTGTCAAGGATTCACCCCTGCATGTACTGATACTTCAGCTTCGCTATATCCCAACCGATCGCATATATATAAGAATCGGAAAGGCAAATATTTCCATATTATTATTGAAATTTATGTACTTCGGCTGCAGTATTCAACGTCACAGTTGGATATAAATTAGTTTTCTCCACTCATAACATAGTCGAAAGCTGAGTAGATTTGATCTTGTCATGAATGGAAAAAATTCAGAAGAAGGTTCGATGTTGATATTCTACGAAAATAATAGATCCGGAAATTGGAATACGGTCAATTTTACGCGGTCGTGGGTTTATCCGGGTGAAAAGAATGGGGTGAAAACTCGATTTGTGGTTTGAAATTGGTTCGTCACGCGGTTCCGTCATTCGTTACTCTATTCGTTGACAAAATTCAACGGGACTGTTAAATGGAGTCGGTAGAAAATCGGTTCAGGTGTGTGCGACTGGATTATATACGAACCCCATAATTTTTACGTCTAGAGTCCTTTCTCAGCCACTCTTGCTGGTGCCAGGATATGTACAGGAATATAGCCGAAGTACCAGCCACCTCGGTCGTGATGAAGCCACTCACGTATAGTAAAAACGAAAAACCATATCTGTAAGTGAACTGCGGACCCTGAAAGCAACGAAGATCACGAAAATAGTAATAACGTTGTAAAATATCGACCTTGTGACTTTATAACTTTTCAAGACGACAATGAAATTGAGCTTGAGAAAAGCCCCACCAAAAACGTTAACCAAAGTCTTCCAAAAAAACCTCGAAAGCTTTCACAGAGCCAATAATTTCTGACGAATTGAAGTTCGCCCGGAATATCAAACATGAGATCATCATATTAAACTTTTTCATGACGTTTAGAGACGTTTTTGCCTATTTTTGGAAAACAGATGATCAGATCCAAAAACCATGCTATCAAAGCTTAGATAATGATGATGTGAAAATATTGTATAAATTTCGAATCGATCGGATATACGGTTCCAAAGTAATCGTGGTTAACATTTTCATCAGCATTCTTTGCAAGCTCAGAGTCTGAAGGCAACAATTTCCAAGAAGCCTAATTTGTATATTTTTGAATCCCCATATCAGAGTTACGTATAAGTTTTCCACTATTCTTTACAGAGTTAATTCATCTCGAAAGCAACGGACTAATTTTTGCCATCGATTTGGCGAATCTTATCATTCTCACCTGAAACGATGATCTTGTTCTCAATTTGCTTCCGACCTCCGCCTTGAAGACGGATATGTACATGACCATTCCAACGAGCATGAGTAGACCTGGGTAAAAACGAACGAACAAAATTGAAAAAAAAAACGGTTTTTCATAAATTCAAGTTAATTTCGATGTGTTTGCAAATTAGTGACGTACGGATTTAACTGGTATATATTCATGACTCTGTCGAAACGGTGGGTGCACGGTAGAAGCTTTCGAAGGCAAATGCGGAATTTCCCCAAGTTAATTAAGCCATAAAGTGCAGTAGGTATAGTATAAGCGCGTCGAGATGGTAATGAGATCCGAGTGGTGATTGCGAATGAATTTTTAAAAACCATCGTCTCTCATACGTACGAATCTCTGTACCAGATCGATGGAAAAAAAACGTTTTCATCAATTTCCCAATTACGTTCCGGTTCAGATGATGCCCAGTTGAAAATCTCCTTCCTGCAGCAGCACAAATACCGAGGATATATACTGGATAAAAGAGAATACGAGAATGGGATATCCTCGAGATTGCGAACCGAGCGAAATTTCCCGGTTAAACAAAGTTTCCAGTTCTGGAAAGTTTCACGTGAGATTGCAGGACGAGACACTTGAGACTAGCGAGCTTTACATCCGCGCATAAAGCTGAGGGTGATACGAGAGCCCGATAATTCTTCGTCAATCGTAGAGTGTAGATACGTAAATTTTGTTTAGAATTTTTTAATCACTTACCGGAAACTATGAAAACTACACCGGCGATGAAAACGCAGAGTCTGTGCTTCGGGTGGGAAACGTGGGCAGTGAAATAACAGACCTCTGCTGTAACCAGGAGGAGAGCAGCAGCCAAAAAAAACATGGTCGACTTGGTCACTGCGTCTGAAAAAGAAAAGATTGAACAAATTTGTAGCCAAATTTTGTCATCGTCCAATATCAACATGGTTGCACGTTGGCAATCTATAATTTCAAGCACGTTTATCATTCCGCTGGGTGAAAAGAGGGAGAAAAACGATGGTGAAGGTTTTTTCTTTTCCCTCCGGCAGTAATTTTTCCCTCTTCAAATTCAGAATACTTCCGCACCGTGTGGTTCGTGTCTGCCTCTGTTTTTCTCTCCTTTTGAGGATAAAAATTCCTATACGAGAATAAGCGTTGAAATCGAAGCCTTTGATACGGAGTCGATGCGTCGGTGATGTTCGTTCGATAATTAAAAAAAGTAAAAGAATACCGAAAACTGCACGTATACCATATCCGCTATAACCGCATTACCGGATGTATGTACATCGCGTTCTGTGAACTATGATAATTATCGTAGAGATGTTTGCGCTGCAATTTCGCCACCCTCCGTACGAGGGAAAATGTCAGCACACCGAATGGTACGATAGCTTCAATTTATCGAGTCAGTTATTGCGCCTTGTTCACTTGGACAAACGTTCATTGAATTTAATTGTTAATACAATAGTCACCTGTTTCTGGGTCTGACAACTTTTTATATTGATATCTTCAAGTTTAATTGTTCGGTACAGAACCCGAAATATTGTGGCTCATAAGATCCCAAAATCGCAAATTGGGCAGGAAGATGGTAAAAATTACTAGTTGATGGAAACAAAATGAAAATAAAATCAGAGTAGTAGTTTGATTCGTAAATTTAGAAGCACATTCCTCTGCAAAACGTCCGGACTCGGACCCTTTGAGAGAGATGCGAAAAAAATAGATATATTCACACTTTTGTTGCAGTACCGAAAATCCAGTCGGTGTCCAGCACGCTCCCCCTTTGATGCTTGTCAAATGAACTTTTTTGCGATGCCAATTATTGCTACAGAACGAGCCAGGCGTTCGTTTGAAGGGACACTGGTTCTGTTTGCACCGGTGAATTTCAGAGCCCCTCGAATATCCTGTCGACTCCAAAGTCAATAGGGAATGACGTTCAAAATAGTGCCTATCGGTTTCAACCCTTTTCGAGGATCATTGCGGTCGTGATACATGAAAATTACATCAATTCATCGAAGCCCAACCGTGTGTCGTGCAATCGACGCACCGTACACCACAATTGGTTGCATTTATGTAACATATTTTCAATGAAGAGTTTAGCAACCGGAGTATTGTTAGCAGATGACTAGTTCGAGTTCCGGAAAATGTTCGGCAAAGCCAGGAGCGAGAATCTTTTTTTTTTACGAATATGGCCGAATGTCTAACTTTGACGCGAAACAGGATATCGGAAAACTGTCAAACTAACTTGTTTGGGATTATGAAAAGAGCGTGAAAAACAAATTTCAGCGAAAAATATTGAAAATTGGCGAAGTTATCGAAGATTAGATTCAGGGAGCCAACTTTTTAAATCGATTCGTCGATTCTCCAAATTCAGGCTAGTAAACTGAATTTGTCTTACGAATTTCATTGGAAAATATCATGGATCGTAGAAATCCTTTGCTTTTCCAGCAAAAACTGTATAAATTGAACAATTTTTTATATTTTAAATTGTGCTGAAATTTGTATTATAATATGCTCACTGTACGTGAACCAATTCATGAAAAATTCTACAACTATTTGTGACCAATATTTCTTTCAGTGGTTTTGATTGATCGAAAATGTCATTCGAGCTTTCGGTGAAGGAACTGAAAGAAAAACTTTTCCAAACTTTTCGAGGAAGCGTTTTTAAAGTCTAATCTGAAAGAAATTGAAAATTCTTGCAAGCAGCTCTGGGTATTCTCACTCTCCTGAGGAACAGGAGCCTTCAGGCAAAATAGTATTACCGCGAACTAGATCCTAGGTTTTACTTGAAAATTACATTTCCACTTCACGGACGGTCTACTCTACCGTGTTGATTATTAACGCTGCTTGTCTCCACCTGCACGTGATCAGCAACTGGAACTATCAAAATTACGAAGACGTGACTACCCCCGCAGTGTCTCAAAAACTCTATTCTTACGATCGAACCAATCCCGTTCATTTTTTTTTCATCCGAACTTGCAGAAAAAGAAGACTAACTCCTGTCTATAAGGACCAGAAGTGAAACTTATTAGAAGATCAATTCCGCCATATTCCGGACAAAATTAGATTAATTATGAGAGGAAGGGTGTGAATACCGAAAGTTTCTATCCCCCGGGTGTAATCTTTGGTTACAATCTTTACAGCTCAGCTTGGTTCCCTCATTCATTAGCGTCCCTACTGTAAAAAGGGTGGGGGAAAAGTGATGTCAATTACATAAAAATTACGTGTCGAAAGCCCCCGACAGCGACTTGTTCTATTGAAACTATATTCAGACCTTGTTTTTTCTCGTTATAAAAAACTGGAGCAGCGGGGTGAAAAAAAGTTGACAGAAACCGAGATTATTTCGAACTTTGTGCTGATAAAAAAAAAGTGAAAATGAATTTTACACGTTTTGAAAATGGGCAATTAGGTATAATTTTTCGCTTTTTAAAACCGGTAATAGTTCTCATTATGTGATCCCTTCGTCTGTTCATTCGCTTAAATAATTTCTTCCTGTAATTAGGTTAACTAATTTAATAGGAAGGGGATAATTAATCTAGCGAATTTACACAATTTAGTTTGGGGTAGAGTCCACCCACCACCACCTACGCCTGAGGGTCTGTGTAATGACACGCGCGCACTGGTCGCGCGTCCCCCAGGCTCTCAGATTCCACCCCTAGATACATAAAGCATTTCCGACGTCGAACATCGAAATACTATACTATATATAACATTCGACGTCGAGTAGTACGTACGATATCCGTGTTACGGTGGTAGTGATATT
>JAFFZH010013954.1:0-22675 GCA_018420115.1 Euura saliciscinereae | reverse complement strand
CCCCCAATATATTCAAACGGAAAATCGAACGTCAGGCTCCCAGAGGATATCGCGGACCCTCTACACACACGTCCAACAGCTTATTAAATTCAATTTCAACAGAAGCCCTCACGTATTAATCGCAGATCCCGAAAACCCTCTTTTTAACCATGTTTATTCAAATCAAAGGGGTGGAAACAAAAAATTCGAACTTATAATAGCTTCCAGAATACATTAAATTCGCGAAGAATTGAGGGAAGTCAAATCAGTAAAAAGTAATGAATTTGCGATCCCTTAAAAAAAAAACTTGTGGGCTTCAGATGCCGCAGAAGTAGAGCTTGCAAAGAGGTGATAACATTTGAAGTCGGAGTGTCCAAAGAAATTGAGCTTTTACAGTTTGGAATTTTCCCAAAATGTCTGAACTTACATGAAATTGAACTTTTTCATGATTTTCAGAGATATTTTTGCTTCTACTTCGTCAGAGCTGTAAGAACCATGTTGAAAAAAATGAAATAATATCAACAGGCGATGGGTTATCAGTGTTCTACCATGCAAAGGAAGAGGGAGATAAAACTTCACTTCATTTAGGTGTTTTAAACTATAGTCTGTGCTTTGCCGAAGGTTTTAAAGTGTTGCTGCTCTGCAGTCAGACTTTAACCACGTTTTCCAAGACGCTTTGGGTTTACCTGCCAGCTATGTACGGTCATTCAACTAGAACAATTTGAAAACTTTTCAGCAGAATTTAAAGTTTTGCTACGTTAATCAACGCTAATACAAGACAGACATTTGCATGAGAAGAATTGTACATTCGAAAGAAGAATAAAGGTTTTTACGTAATCGACGCCTTCGATCGCAAGCTCATATCATCTCTTCCGACGAATCCTCTAGGTTTGGAGCAACGGATGCTGTATATCAATCGACCTGTCACCCCCTCGATCCCGAAGATATACAGTGACTGTGTAAACGGATACGAGATCGTCCTTTCAGCCTCACAGCGATTCTCGGTAGTAACAAACTCCGAACCACGTCTCTGTTCCTTATACACCTAATATAGGAATTATCGTGTGATATACGACCGAGCTGGGGAGACTGAGCTATCAGGATTCACCACCTCCCCCCCCCCCCCACTATCAAGTCACACCTGTGGCGAGATAAATTCACTTCCTGGTGTAATACTTCCGCCTGTTCGGTTGACTAGACAACCGCTATATACTCGACGCTTGTCGTCCTCGGTGTGATATACGTCTCGCAAGACTGCGAACATAGTCATATAGTATATTGTAACATGTTTCATTCACGTTACACGAACCACACTCGTGGAAATTATTCTGACGTACGTATCCAAAATCACCACGACCTACCCTCATTGGATTAATACGTCAACCATGATGAGGAACTTCGCGACCGTTTATCCGATTGATCCGGAATTTATACACCATTTTCTCATCATTATTGTCCAAGATTTTATAGCATGGTTTTTGGATATGACCTTTTGTTTCCAAAGAACAGTCCAAAACGTCTTTGAAAATAACGAAAAAAGTCAAGTTCGATGTATTACTTCAATCCAATAAAAATCTGTTTTGTGAAAGCTCATCGATGAAGTGACATTGATTTGGATCTACATTGCTGCTGTTTGCAAGCTCTACTTCCATAGTGTCTGAAAACCACAATTTTTTTGTACATTTCTTCACATTGAAGTTCAAGTTGTGTATTTTCGAATTCCGTTTGCTGACCTACTTTTTCATCAGTCTGCACGAAATTTTTGTATGATTGTTCAATCAAACTTAATGATGCTTAACATAAACATATTGACTGTATGGAATCTGAAGCTTTCAAAAGAGAACTTGTGTTCTCAGTGTTGGAACATGAGTTTGAATAGGTTCAAAGACGATCATGCATGAATGAGAGTACACAGTAGAGTACATTGAGATTCCACTTACACGGTATGGCCATTGTCGAGTCGTTGGGGTCCGGGCTGTACTCCTCGCTGGGAAAGTAGTCGATGTTAAAGCATTCGTACTGCATGTGCGAAGCTGAAAATGTGAGAATAAGAATTCTTTCATTATTTCCGAATGTGTTAAGCAGTCAGCAACAAAATATCGATCATTTTTATCGTCCATGTCGTAAGATTATGCGAGTTTTTCGCAAGCTTATCGAATAAATGACGCCCTTATTATACCCACATCCCAAGATTAATGGATCTCACGACGTAAACACAAATTTGGAAATTTATTCCACGACCTTTTTACCTCCGAATCGGTGGGGACTGTGGTGCCTGTCTCACTTTTCTACCAAGACATGTGTTACTGATGACCGACTTTACGTCTTATGAGATGAAAATTCTTGAAAAACCTAAGATGGATCCGTCTCGTCGGTTTTCCTTTAGTTTTTTGTGAGTATATTTGATTAATCGAATCGGGGAAATAAAGAGAAAGCTCGAGTGAAGTTTCTATACAACAGAAATACCACTCGTTGCAAGAGAAAGAGAGAGAGAGAATTTAATTGAAAACGTCGATTGAAACTTTTTAGGAAATGGCTTTCGATTGGTCAAAGTGCACTTTGGTATATGGCCGAGCATTTCTTGATAAATCTATACAATGAACACGCATGTGAGTTCGTATGGGTGTGGAGACTAGCCACTAACCTTTCACCATGTGGGGTCATGGCGCAAGTGTATAACTTGAGACCGATGGAACAGACATTACAAGCGCTGTAAAACCGGATCAAAAATCGTTTTCCGCAAATTGAACCGAACCGCTATAATCAAATAAAATTCAAGTCGTTCTAGAGATTCTCTGTACCGTTCGTATCCAGTACCCCGTAGGTATTCGGAAATTTACGATACAATAAAAATTATCGACTACATCCCTCGGGGTTTCTGTACGTATTTTCCACTTATGGTTCGCGGCCGGGTTATAAAAAGGGACTAAAGAATCGCGGAGTCTTTGCTTCTCCGATCAGAAATACCGGTTGAGTCAATCGACTGGAACTGCGAGGTGGCGTTTTTTTTTCTCTTTCTTTTCTTTCTTCCTATTACAAAGTTTTGGAGATAAAAATAAAGGGGTTGGTAAGCATGTAATGGAAATGGAAATACTCTGCGGAGAAACATGCCCAGAGTTCGAATGTACATATTACGTTTTTTTACGCCCCAATTCGACATGCACTAGGAGAAGGGTAAATTTATTCCAAAGTCCCAAATAATGTCGGGGGTGTTTCGATCCTGTTATAATTAACCGCGCGCCAAATGGCGCCGGGGCACCGGATGTTTCTGACCAAAGTTACCCCCCCGCGGGGGTGAATAGACCAGAGAATTGTAACTTTTCATCGGGACGTCAGTCACGAACTCCGGTTAGGGTTGGAGCCGTATCGACGGGCTGATATAGCTGGACCGTCGAAAGCTCCGACAAACACCGCAGGGACCAAAAGGACAAAGGCTTCTGTATATTTTGTTTTCTCATTTTCAACGCTTCACTTTTTCGCGTATGTATGCATAACTCTTACAGACATCAATTCATACATTTTCTAGTGGAAAAGTGGAATTTTCTACGCCTGCTATATGAGCGTGTTGTATAATCAAATTTCCCTGCATGAGTTACAAAAATAGTGAGGTGAAAAGCTTGCAAAGCTTGCAAACTTCACTACAGATATGCGTTTTTTTTATACTCAGTGGAATAAGGAAGGAGAATCTATTTCCAAATTGGTCGATATGGTAACGGAAACGATAAGATTGACAATAAAGTTGTAGCAAAGTGAGTTTCCCTCTCCGGAAACGCCCAGGGGTTAGAACCCTTGTAATAAAAACAAGGAACACCTTCGACACGATAATTTGAAACGTTCGGAATTCGAATGCTGACAAATGCCCGGGGTGTTGGAACGAGGACTTTGAGTGGCGGTGAATACCACGTGGAGAGAGTCTTGAGCAGGGGTATTTTCACCCCGCATTGGAGGGCGAAGACCGAATATTCGAGCCAGAAACTTGGACCCATGGAACCAGAAGGCTGCCAGGAGGCTGCCAGGGGGATGGAGATTGGAATAGGGCGAGGCAGGAAATGACGTCATTAATATAGGCAGAATGATTTATCGGAGCGAAGATGAGGGAAGGAAAGCTGTTTGTATTCAAATGGGCCCTCGCAAGTCGCTTTTCCGACCACCGTTACCAAAACTTTCTTTTTTCCTCCTACCTCTACCTCTGAAATGAATGCTCCTAAATTATCCTCCACACGTATCCAATTTTTTTTTCAGCTGTTTTTTGATGCCACGCATCCTGATTAGAGGTCAGACCCTTCCAACATCCTCATACGGCCTCTAACTCAAGTTGACAACCCTATTTTCTGAGGGTCAGCTCGATAGTGGGTTGGGGGGGATAAAAAAAGAAAGAAAAATTCTGTTTTCGACAAACTTTTCACGGTTTCCGTTACTTTGAACTAACTTGCAACGGTGCGGTGAAAAGTTTATATACTAGTCACTAAAAATTGGAGAAGGAAATTTAATCGCCGGATAGTTTGTGACTTTTTGAATCACAGTTCCAAAAAATTGAGTTCAACTGAATTCTCGACACCGTTCACATCCGGTGATTCGATGCGAAGCTCAAGGGTGTTTTCTTCGCGCTTTCCGGCTTATGGATCCACTTTATGGCGATTCTAATAACTGGCTTCCTGACGTAAGCCTCTCCTGTTTCACTAGGAAGATTTACCCAGATCAGTGTTCCGCAACGGAAGTGCGAATGTTTTACCTTGCAGTTCTGTGGCTATAAGTGGGTGTGATGCCAGACTGTATACCTTCGTCGCACACTCGGGCATAAGGATGAATGAGAGGTACTCTCGCGGACCAAAGAGGGTCCTCGGTTCGAAGCACTCTCTGCATTGTGTTCCTCGTATGGTTTATACCACTCGGAGTGGATATGCACCACATTTTCAAGCTTACACAACCCCTATTTCGCTCCTCAAACCATTCCCTCCATGGTGACGTTAAAGTCGTACAAATGCATTTACTTGTATGCACAGAATAATTGCTGTTCTTAATTGCCCCTGAAACGTTTAAGCTTCCTCATTTTTGCTCGCAATTTTAATTTTCTTCAATAAAATCCTTCGTTTGTGATCAACTCAACAATCAACTTCTAAGAACATCGATTTTCTCCAAAGTCTCGACCAAAGCTCCGAGAGCTTTCGTTCGAATAGAAACAAAATACGTTCCTTATCAGAACGTTAATGATTCGCATCACCGGATCATTATACCACAGTGTAATTTCGTCCGTGAGGTGAATATGATCCAAGCACGATGAATAGCAGTCGTAGAATTGTATCAGATTTCATGTCAGTATTGGAGACCGCAGGATGTGTACGCGAGATCGTATTCGAGGATGATTAAACGCTCAGATTTCTTATCCAGTCGAATCGATGCTTCTATGATAACGTGACTTCGAGTATTATCGTAATTATCGTACGATATCGCAGATAACGTCGATTCGCCGTGAGTTTTGTTTTTTTCGTTCGGAAACAATCAGCGAAAGATAAAACAGCTGTGAGAAAGTTGTGCGAATGGTTTTTAGTGGGTGTAGTAAAGAGTGTGATTTGGCGTTGATCCAGGATTACGGAGCTTTCCTCTGCACCTTCTTCTTTCCCCGTAGAGTTTTTTTTTTTCTATTCCCCTCGTACCAGTGGGATACGTGTTTCATGGGGGTCACCCCTTTATCAAACACGTATAACAAACTTGGTCGGTATGTCACGCTTGCGGGGTAACATTAACTCGCAAGATTACTCCCGACACCCTTTTCAAGTCTTCACCCACGCATAAACATGATAATCAGACTTTCTCCGACGATAACCGCGCGCCATATCACGAATAATTTATCTGATCTCGCGAGTCACGTACTCGCAGGGGGTCGACGACGCCAATTAATGCACCCCTTGCAGCCGGGGTTAATGTCACGTGAACTGATCTCAAATTTTCTAGGATCGAAGTCTGCTGTCAACGAAATATACTTTTGCTCTTCTTGAGTTGAAAACTGATCGAAGAAGCATCAGGATTGTTGAATGAGTGACTAAATATGTGGTAATCAGTGCAGCCCCTGTCTGCGACGCAATTCACTCAATTTGACGTCAGCTAGGCCAGACGACAAATTTAGTTCGATAAAAAGGCATTCCTCAAAAACCAGCATTCGTCTTGATCTTGCCCAGGGTTCTGCGATCGGAAGCGAAAAACTAGCAGCAAGAAGAAGACAAAATGGAAAAAGGAAAAAAAAACTGCGGGTAACAAAGGAGTTATAAATGAAGTAGCCACGTGGAAATTGGGTCACGACTCGGATCTCATCTTCGGGGTCTGGTATTTCCCTCCCCTTTCATTTCTCATTCCATCGTGCTTTCTCGTTTGGTACACTTTTGCCCATCAGTTATCCCTTCTCGTCTTAAAGTTCTGCTACCACCGGTCGCTCAGGGTACGATTGAAGCTACCCCGACCGTGGTTCGAAATCCAGTTCATTCGAATCAAAGAATCGAGACCCGCCTAATGTGCTGTGGACTTGATGACCAAGAACGAGGACAGAATCATTCTTCACATATTTCAATCATTGTTCAGAGAAAAACTCATCAATATTTTTCAAAGAAATTATAGAATGAAGAATAAAGAATGAAGTCAGTGAGCTTTTCGTCTCGGTAGTCCATGATCTCTGAATCTGAAGTTGAAGCACTTTATTCCGTACAGTAATTGAACCAGTGAACCGGTGAAAATCAACGTCTCGAAAAAGGAGCAAAAGATAAAATGGAGTCTAAAAATAGCTGACCGTAGTTTGTCGCTACTCAGGTTTCGGTCGTTCCGCTACTACGTCTTGTTGGGTATTCTGGGCAGCCTTTTCCCATACTTCACAACCCTTGGTTATCTTTCGTCTCATCGTCACCCCTCTCACACATGACCCATAAGTCTGCCCTCCCTGGCTGTGACCAGCTCGGTGATATTCATTTTCCCGTTTTTCTTCTATCCACAATGTCCTATAGGCCAGTGGTATTGTCATACGAGAAGATCTCCGTTTTTCCTTTGGTTGGGTGAAATGAAAGAAAGTGCGAACGATTACGCCGAGTTTCAGTTATACGAAGAAGATAAAACGAGAGTGAGAGAGAAAGAAAAATCGCCGCAGGCATTGTCGCAAAAGCTAAGTCAATCTCACGCGGAATTGAGTCTGTTGGCTGAACTCGAGCAGTGAAAGCGGATAGATGATGGTCTCAATGAGCCAGCAAGAAAATTCTATTTTCCACTAAATTTAAGACGATGTCTCGTCACAAAAGCTCTGGGACAATTTTCGTTCTCTGTGTCGTCTGGAGGGAGTCAGAATTTCTCGGGAACCTTTTCCTTTGGTTATGACAAGTAGAATCTATCGAGACGCTCGAATTATTATCGTTCAAACTTCAAGCAACGAAGCGTTCTTTGGTGCTGCTATAAACCGAGGAAGAAGATCCGTCCCGAACCGAAGGGAGGATGGCACGTTTTCGTTTAATTGTCTCACGTTTGGCTACGGGACTGACTCGAATAGTAATAACCACCAAACTCATCCTACGTCGTGGCTATTCCAACTAACTTTTACGATACTGGTGTAGATGATTAGTTGACTCGGCTAATTAGGATCGACTTATCGACAAACCGCAGTCACTTTTCGATGGGGGATAGATACGAGCAAAAATGGCTTCAGGCACTCGCTTCGAGCTCGGAAAATATTATTATTTAATTTCAGAGTTTCGTATTTTCGACCTCGAGTTCGTATTTAGCGAGTCAATAAGAGATTCCGTCACCAAATTCGACCAGAATCTAACGAGTCTTGGACCGCTATCACGAAATTTGGAAATATGACCTAGACCTCGTTAGTATTGTTCAGGTTCGTGCTCAACAACCCGAGAAACTTTTACAATGGGTTGATTCATTCGCTAGCTTCTCGAAGCACAAATTTTTTGGTCTTTTATTTTGGAGAATTTTTATCCGTGAATAATTCCCAAACTACTGAGCTGAATATTTCTGAAATCTAATCAGTTCTAAGTTTGAAAAAGCTGCGTTGATTGAAACCAAAATGAACAAAGTTCGCTGCTTCGCTATTGAGGCTAAAAATTCATCAGATATATAACCTCAAATCTACTTTTTTTTTAGTTTTTATATGATTAATTCTGTTCTTCTTCAAATACTGAACGAAACGAGGATTGAAAAAGGTACAGATACCTTCCGCAGACTCGCAAATATTGCTGACATAGCCATTACGTTTGGCAATCGCTCGCGGTATCATCCCCTAATATTTTTTGCCAAAGTATACTGTAAGGAGACAGAGAATGTCCAATTTCAAGACAGATAAAAGTAACCATCTGTGATCAAGATCGTATTTCTTCTCTCTTCTCACGCGTTATTTCACGGTTTTTCATTTTTTTCCTTGCACCCTCGGGCGAAATACTTGAGAACCGATACTCGAAGCCACTACATGTGCCTATAAAAATTCTTGGGGTGACGAGGGGCGGACGTGAAAGAAAGCTTGATTTTCGATGCTGTAACATGAATTCCTTGTAATTGGAGTCTGGATTATCTCCAAAAGGTGATCAAATCTGATGGAGAGCTTTTTTTACTCGCTTTCCACACAGATTCTCTCGCTCAGCCCCGTTCCGATATTTTTTCCGATAATCCAAACCATCGATCTACGTCTAATCAGATTCCATCAGGGTCTAGATTTCGATCAACGTCGACCCTGGCCAGTCCGCGTCGTAGTCGATTTTGAAATCAATGTAATTCAATTAGACCACTGATTTCGAGTTTATGGAAACGTTTAGTCCTTCCAATTACCTAAAGTAGTTAGATACCAATTCAACCAAACCAATCTTCTCACAGACGCGTGTCTGTCGTGAAAAAAGACAATTTTTTCTGCACACCACATTATCTCTGGAAACTGGCCAGTCTGCTCGAGCGTTAGGCTGAAACTTGCCAGTTTCCAGAGACAAGCACGGTATAGATGACGTTTCTCGTTCGCTATCATCATCGGTATAGTTGTTGATTGTGAGTGGTTCAAATTCGAGTTGAACAAGTGTGTGTGTTTGTCTTTATTTGCAGATCCTCTGCGAGACAGTATTGATTGCGTAATTTCTCCCCAGAGAACCGCAAAGCCCGTATACAGTTTCGCAAGTGTTTCCGTCAAATGCCTGGCTAGCAACGATGGAAGCTCTGCTTTCAGAGTTTCATCGCATTGACTTGTTTGCATGCAGAGTTTAGCTTCGCGCATTTCCGACGTCTTTGAATCCTCCCTTCTTCATTTCCCAACCTCCAACCTCCAACCTACTGCATTCTACCTTATACCTTCTCATTCTCTTGCCAGTTCGCACTTGGCAGGATCTTCTGAGCTCCGTCACGGTGTCCCGGATGTACGGACCTTCGCTCTTTAGACCCTGGAGTCTGGCTGAGTCTCTTGCTGAAAACTTTTTGGAAAAGCTGCAGTGGCTGCTGCCTCATGGGGCAACTTCTACGGTTCAAACTTACCATTTCCATATCCAAACTCTTTCAACGGAAATTTACCTTATGTGTCCTCCGACGGTGTGGCTATAAAGTCACAGTTACATAAACCGGACTGAATTAACGTTTCTTACTCCTCTAGTCTTGCATCGTCAACCTGATGAGATTTTGTACCGCTCTATAAATTTGAGAATTGTAACGATGAGCGGGTGAAGATAAAGATAAAGATTTGTCGTCGTCCTCGTCGTGACAAGGGAAGAAAAATTTCCATCAATAAATAAAAAAAAGGGGTGTGGTTACAGCGAGGAGATTAATTTTCCTCCTTCCTCACTTTCCAATGGCACAAACGGTATATCGTACCCTCTAAAGCCTGAAAATGTGCCACCGAATTTGAATGAAATTACATTTATTTCACCACGGCTTCATTGGGAAAGGAGAGAGGACAAAAAAAAAATCAATTTACGCATGAAGGGTTGCCTCCGAGGTCGGGTCTCGGACTGCACTGGCCGTGAAGGATGATGCCGAGAAAACCACAGCGAGAGAATAACAACAAGAAGAACTTTTGTTCCGGTTCGCGGACATCTGCGGGTTACATTTTTATTACCAAGTTGAAGATATCGTGATTTCATATCGATGGACCAAATTTATGTATAACTTCAAGACAAGAAAACTGGAGGGCTTCGAAAATTGTGACACAACTTGAGCTTAATTTCGGAAAGCAAAAATCGAATTTATCTTTGAAATTACAGCTTTGAAATTCCACCGACGTAGAGCTTGCGAAAAGCGCCTAAAAAGATGATAAGCACCACAGTTGTAGTCGAACAAAGTTGAAATCCTCCAAGCTTTCACTGCATCCATTTTTCATGCATTACAATTTGGCCGGAATATCTAACTTTGTTCAACATCGCATTCAAGCTTTTCGTGATTTTCAAATACATTTTGGTCCGTTTTTGGAAAATCCCTTTCACCAATTTCGTTTTCTTCTATTCTTCGCGAAGTTATAGTATTTTAAGCATGAAGTTGGCCAAAGTTCATTGGGTTACCCTTACTAGACAGTCTCACTTTCATTGATCGATGAAAGGTCCGTGTTGAGAATATAATCTTTGAATAATCCCTAAAGAGATTTTAGAAATGAAGATAAATTACCAGTAAATTTATTCAGGGAAGTGAAAAATCTTTTTCTTCTCGTACTTCTTAGTTTGAGATGAAGTAACGGATTCCTCCCCTCCTCCTCCTCTTCCGTTTAGCAATCGGGAAGTTTCGAAAGAAAGAATACTAACTCGGTATATATGGTATAAAGTTTTACTAAATGAACGTATTCTTTGGTCTTCGGTATAAATTTCTTCGAATTTTGTACGGCTTTTCATCTCGGAATAGTTTCCCTGGTTACCTTTTACCTCCATGCACCGATATACTCAATAAAATAGTCCATTAATTGTTTCATTAAGACTTTGAGAAGAGACTTGAACTTCGAATGAAGCAAAATTCTCACAAGCATATAGACACCACGGATTCACGTATGTATGAGGTATGTACGTACATACGAATCGTCGACAAAATAGATCTTCGCAAGATTGGAACGTGGCCCAATCTTATCATGAAATTCGCTGGGCGTGAGATATCGGGGACAATCGGTTTATCCAATCTAGACCTCGAGGAACGAAGAATTGCTTTTCCTCCACAATTAACTTGATTCCGGGGTTAGTAATCGAATCGTGCGATCCGCGTTCTCAGCTATTTTCACACCCTAAGAAATCATAGAACTGACGCTTGATGATCATCCAGTGCTTTCGTGATAAAATCCCTCGATTTTGATGATATTCGAAGACCAGCTAAAAGCACTCGAGTCTGATCGTTCGTTACAATCGAATTATAGCAGCGTCATTATTTTGGCCTGGGTCCGAGGCTCGGAGGGATGGTATCGGTTTTTTGGTGTAAAATCTTGCCGCGCGGTGTAGATAATGAATTTAACGGTAACGTCAAAGGAGAATAATGAGGTTCCACGGTGATATAGTTAGACGTTATAATTAGCACTACCCCAGATACTCGATTTTCTCTGTGTGAGTGTCTCCCCCCATCTCTCACTCGTTTGCCCTCTTCATCCCTTAATTAATGCTCGAATACATTCGGGTGTCTAAGACACTCGTAGATTTACCTAATTTAATCCACTGTGTACCTTTGTCTGTCTGAATGTCACTCAATGTGTCTCCGGTACCTCCTGCTGCCATAAGCCTTCTAATAACATAGCACAAAACCAGACTCTAGACAGACTACTAGACTAGACTAGAATACTCGAGACTAGACTCTCGGTTCAAAGCTCAAAGCTTAAGATCCATCCACAAACCGTAGTCTTGTTATCGTAAATTCTGAACATTTCAAATTCTACACAATCCGTACTAGCTGCTTACACACAATGCATTTCTTGAATACCGCAGCATATGCAAATATAATTGGATGCATCCAACACACAACGTCTGAACATCAAATTTACCTTCTATTATTATCATGTGCTCTTCAGGACCAGGGAAACGAGCTGGTTTATTCACATTCCATGTCACAGTGGACTCAATTGAATCACGAATTACTATAATTTTACTGTCAAATAGATAATTAGTTGAAACATATCAACCGTCACTACATAGACTAGATCACAATATATACTGTCCATTCAAATTCATATCCTTCGCGCCACTATTCGGTACAACAAGCGTTGCCTGTTATCCTAATTCGAATATGGTGTTGAAATAGTGAATTATGACGTCACGGTCAATCATAAGACCCAAATTTTTTTCATCGTCAGTTGAAAAGTTTATAAAAACGAATTTTCTAGAGGTTAGACGTGAGACGATCGTCTGACCTCAGCTACGGTAAACGAATAACTAAAAGCATTTTGAATGAAGATGAATTAATCTCCGACAGGATGTTTTTTTCTTCTATTCCTTGAAAATCCCTTGGATAAATTTCACCCTCTCTCTCTCTCTATGGTATTACAGTACACATTCTAACTCGGAAAATTTATTCTTTCCTAAACTTTGAATAACAAAGAGCAGCCTTATGGATATTGATGCTTGATGGTACGTACGGAGACTCGGCTCCGGTGCCTCCATCCCCTGGTGTGGATGGTTTCGTACTTTGCATCAATTTTTTTTTTTTTTCTTTGTATCCTGTTATTTCTTTTAGCCATATTCTTTTTTCACTCGTAACTCTGCTCGACTGGCTTGCCTCGTCTAACCGCGCGGCTTCTTCGGAGAAAGCTCTTAACTCGTATACAACAAAGTCTATATAGGTACCACATCATAGGTAATGAATATTGACTGTGATATACAACCGCGTGTCATTTTTAATAATCTTCCCGCCTGAAGACAATATCGCGATAAACGTCGTGCGATGCAGATTCTCCAACTGTTTCATTGAGGCTGGGGTAAATTTTGCAAAATCTTGAAATTCTGGAAGCAGATTGAAGGAAAAAGTCACGTGCAATTATGTTTGTCTCGATCCTCGTGATAAGAACCAAAAAGAAAAATGTCTACGTCTGTAAAGTGGGACCGGCTGAAAAATACGCTTTTCTCTGACAGTTTTTCCAGGAGTAGGCATTTAGCCGGTAATATTCGAGGAGCTTTGGTGGTTCCGGTTATAAATGGGGTCGAGGCAGCACTACTGGAGACTGGAGACGACGATGGGGTGACGGGGTGACGAGGTGAGAGGTTCTCGCGGGAGGTGGAGGCGAAGAGGAAATGACTCGTTACCCTGCGTACCGGAAGTCGCCCTCCTCGTACCGTCCCTTCGCTTTTAAACCTCAAGGGGCTTCCAGAGATAGTCCAGCAGCTCCCCGGGAAGGAAGAAATCGAACGAAATTGTACCAAATTTTATTGCACGTTGCGATTTTATTACAATTCAGAAAAAAAAAGAGAAATTACAGGAGAAATCCATATTCAGTTTCGTGGATGAATTTTATTAACAGACTTTCGAAGGACTTTATCGAATTTTGAGGGGATCAGTGATCAGAGAGACTAGAAGAAGTATTGATACCCGATTTCTGCGTACGAAATGTCAATTGTGGCAAAGTATAGGTTGTAAATTTGTGGAAAAAGTAATAAATTACTGGATACTCGACATTTCACTACGTACCTAAAACTTTATTCCAGTTTTAGAGAAAAATTTCGTTCCTTTTCCTATGTATCGCGATGCAATACATCTCACGTAGTATTTGCTATCTGAGAACGTTAAATCTTTTGATGTCGTGGTCGCGTTGCAATTTCTCAGGATATGCCGATTTGTAAGAGCGTACTGTAAGGTCTGCCAAGATCTAGCGATTTCCGCGTTTTTACTACCCTCGACATAAATTTCTAGCTCATCAATTTTTGTTAGGGCGTTTTCAGACCGCGAAATCCAAAGTACCGCCAATTTTATTTTTTACAGAGTTGTCGAAATATTTGTCTGAAGATTTTTTATTCAGTTTCTACGCTCATTATCATCACGTTTCCAATTAAGTGTATAAATCTATGCTTTGTGCTCGTTACATCGTCCATCGTACTGTAACGCAATAATAACGAGATTAAAGTTCACGAGACTTCTCTGGAGAAACTTGATTACATGGCGCAAGGAGTCTAGTTGGGATTAGACATATTAGATATCTCGTGATTAGATATATTTTCATCGGTCTTGAATCATCCTCAGATACGTGACGCAATTCATAGGCTAGAAAATACGATCTTGTCGAAGTAGGTATAATGCAATGTTAATTATTACCCGGAGTAAACTTTGCAGACGTAACAAAAAATGGTAAAAACTGTGGAAGAGACTCTGAAACATTGTGCAACAGCGTGTCATCTGGGAGAACACAATAACTTCTGTACCTCCGTTAATTAAATATAGAGATAATTAATTTACTCGTGTTTATTTTAATTGGATGAAATTCTTTCGCAGCTTGAGTCGACTATCCGCGGATGACAATGTCCCGCAACATACGCGCATCTCCAGCCGATATTGAGCCGGTAAAACGTACTTGAAATAAAATATAATTCCTGGATCGCTTATTCGCAGAGATGATCGCTCGTTTGATTCTCGAATATCGGAGCGGAGCAATGTGCCCGACTTCCGGCTTTAACCGGAAATGGCTGTTCCACGCTTGCCAACGTAATCCCAGCTCGTCTACCATCCCCAGACTGGGTCTCGTTCTCGTTCTCGTTTTCGTTTTCGTTCTCGTGTTCGTGTTCACGTTCTCACCCTGTTCTAACTCACGGTACTGAACCGGATGCCAATAACCTTCTCAGACCGTAAACCACCCCAGTACGAGAACCAATATCATACAGAAAATTTTACCTTACATTCTAACACCAAAGCTATGTCGTCAACCCGCGAGCTTTCGCATTCGTGTTAGAATGGCTCGAGGAGGTGTGCAATATCGCATTTCAGAATCTGCCAGAGGGATGAAAATCATTTTAATTGGCGAGATTTCGAGTCTTGTTCGAAATGTACAATCGTAGATTATACCGAAGGTGAGTGTTTAAATTACCAAAATCAATATTTTCATTCACGTACGTATTGAGAAAAATAGCTTCATAATAGTCCAACAAAATTAGATGAAAATATAGGGAATATAGAAATTCATGACTATAAATGATCAATAAGTTAGTAGAGACCTTCATATTGGCCTACTGAGAGTTTTGACCTCAAACTGGACGGCTGGATCCACGATCTTGAATCGAAGGTGGTAGAATTTAGTATTTTCATCATATCTCGACAACTATTGATCGTATCGTCACAAAGGTTATGACAATAAATAAAGCTTACTAAATTATCTACAACAAAGTTTCAACAAATTTTCCTCCTATCTTTGATAGCTCTCGTGTAATACAGGGCTGAAAGTATCGATATTTGTGTACAACCTTGTGAGAATCATGTACACATTCACCGATGTATTAGAGTAAAACTATTGAAGATACGAGAAAAATGTATTGAATCTTTTTTATAGAAAATTTAGTAAACTTCATTTTTTGTCATAACCTTCGTGAGGATAGGATCTAAGGTTGTCGAGATATGATGAAAAAACTGAATTCGAGTACCTTTCATTCAAAGGTCAGAACTTCTAATCCTTTCAATAGTAGGCCAAAATTAAGGTCTCAACTAATTTATAGATCTTGAATAATTGATTTGTCTATTTTTGTTAATTTTACTGGACTGCAAGCTTTTCAGTGAAAAGTCCGGAGCGATAAGGTTCCCGGTGAAAAGGGTAAGAATGCCACTCAGTTTCCATTAGGTACAGAATTAATCAAATTATCTTTTCAGCGACGAGTTTCATCAAGGTACAACAACTTCCCTTGCAACAGCTATTTACTGGTAAGTGACTAATTTAGTGACTCTTTACTTCGTGTTCGAGAGTCCTTTTTTTATTTTTAAAACGCTTTTAATCGGTTTTCTTCTTTTCAACAGGATTGGAATAGACTCCCGGAGCACTGCGGCGTTTAGTTTTCTTATGCAAATATATCCACCGAGGTTTGTTTGCCCGGTAAAACGGTGGTTAGGTAGAAAAATAAAATAAAAAATTAGGAAAACTGCTGAGTCTGTATTATTATTGCGACCCCCAGCTTAACGAGGGTTGAAATTAAACCGACTATTTTGGTATTTAACTTTTCTTCCACTTTTCCCAATGCCTCCGGGTCCAATTTTCTCCTTTCTTTCACTCTTCTCGCTCCAATTTCCGCCTCGCCTTTATAACTAGCAATTAGTCTTTGAAACTCCTCCGGCAATGACTATAAATTTGTTTATTTAATTATGCAGACGAGTTTATTTGCTTCCAAACACTGGCTTCTGGGTCTGTACGTAATGAGGCAACGTTCAATGAATATAAGTCCTTATATTTGCTTTCGATCTTTTCTCCCTATATTTCAATCTTCAAAAAACGACAGCTCTTATTGACTCAGATTTCCACTTTTTCGTAATATTTACCGAATAAAGTATCTGATAATTTCCATAGAGATTTGAAAGTCCGCAAGCTCTCTTTCCCTCCCTTCATCAAACTCAACCAAATTCAAACTGTTCGATGAATGTCGTTACTTAGCAAATTGCGTAATCCAGTTGATGATGGTTGGCTGTATCATCCGATCCGCCTATCTTTTATTATCGTTATTAATCAAGTTGATGTGGGGAATAACCCAGAACGTTATCAAGCCCTGCTATATTATGATATCCGTCATTGGAGCTTCGCTATTTCTATATGGGCTCGAAGATTGGAGCGATGTGAAGTTAAATCCGAACATACAGACGGCGAGTGCTCCGAAACGATTATTTCTGTAATTCCTGTTCAACGAGTGTTGAGGGTGGGCATCAAATCTCGGGTTCGGCTTACCGGATTTATCCGATGCTACGAAGTTGAACAATCGGAACGCACCGTGGCTAAAAAAAAAAGAAGGAAATCACCAGAATTTCAAAAATCTCCAGACCCTCTCTGCGAACACCTTTTAAATGTTCGAGAAGACTTCCGGTTCTAGAATTGGGCGAAACTCACTCATCCGGAAGGTCCTCGTGAAAAGTTCCGCGAGGAAAGCTCTGACTCTCCATGCCTCTTCATACCGTCTGCGTAAAAAGCTGGGGTTTCAACATTTTTGTGGAGGACCGTAGCTGGGTAGGTCAAAAACGAAAAAGATAGTTCATCCGAAGTCAGAGTCGTACACAAATTTCGTAATTTATCAGAAAGATTTTGAAAAAATTTACTGACGTAAAGTCTGAGCTTTGAGATCTTAATTCTTGATCCCATGGTTTTTGTCAAGGTGAATTTTGAAGATCCGTTCCTTTACCTATTTCTGTTCTCTTTTTTCCCCTTGTTTCTATTGACATGAACATAATTAGGCTGTTCCTCTTACTGGTTTTCTGAAGGTTCTGAATCTTATTCTACTATTCTCCATGTTGAATTGAAGTCACTGTGAACGTATCACCATCTAATTAAGCTGGAGACATCCACTTCTTTGATAAGGAATATCGATTCAACCGAAATTCGATCCGCCTCGAGGTCTTCCCTGCGAATTTACATTCCTGTGGATGTACCAGCATTGTGTTCATTTTCTACGTGGCCAGTCCAGTACGTATCTATTTCCTTTACGTTGCCCAGGTCACAGAACCACTACGATTGAAGATAGTTGTAAAAGTGTGGTGAATATACCGAGTTCTCTACGGTACAAAGTGCAGCACTGAAACTGGCAACAGTTACAGTTGTCAACTGAGATATTTTCTTTCGAATTGAGACAGTAATACCGCCGTATAAGACAGTCCCTTGTTGTCACGTTCTATCGTAAGCCATAAGCTACCCCTCTCATGCTCTTATTTCTTGTTCTGTTGTTGTGTTTCCACTGCTTGTTTCCATCTGACGTGAAAGAAGTGCTTCGGCGAGTGAATTTTGACGTTCACTGCACTAGCAAACAGAATCTCATTTTCTCATTGTCCTATGAATGGGATATGAAATTAAATTTTTTTCCAACGTTAACAATGAGGGTCATCTATGAGTAGAATGTATTCAGAGTACGTGAGGTACCCGGAGGACCGAGAACTCGAAGCTTTGAAAGCAATGAACGAATTCAATTGGATGGATATGAATTTTCACAAGTTTTACGAAGCCGTGTGGCAGCAGCACGTCCTCCTCCTGCAGGACGGTAATAAAAGTGCTTTTATGTATCCAGTCTCCTTCCGCACGGCGTTTATTATAGAGAATAAATTGGGCATGGTTATTGCTGTTGCATTTGTTACTTTTTAACACTAAACGTCGACCCGCGCGGTACATCCCACGTACATTTGCCGAGGGTAAAGTAATTTGGTAATTAAATACATTACCACACCTCCCCCTTTACGCCGTGGCTTTTAATACTACCTTCAAATTTCATCCCCTTTTCTGAAAAGGGAAAAACACATTTAACCAGGTACGATTACGTGACGTTTAAATTACCCCCCCACATCCACATCTGCGGTCGTGGTCGTTGTACGACCTTCGCTCCGTATAATTAACAATCTCAGTGAATTTCAATGACGATTCAATATCACCGTGGTCTAATGAGATCTGGTTTATACCAAACGCGGTACGGGTACAAATTTATTCTGAATTTCAAACAGATCGCTTACGCGATTCGATATACGAGCATGAAAACTCGGAGGTTTGCAAACGTCTAATTGAATTCTGCCTTTTCACAATTTCTGTTCATTTAACGCCCCTCGTATTCAGCCACCTCGCTTCGTCGGAGACAAGGGATGGTGTCGCATAAGCGCGTCAGACACTTTGAAAATTAATTATATATACATATAGTCGTTCGAGCCATGCAGGAGCCACCCACGCCTCACGTATCCACGTCCTGTATCATAAGGCGGCCTGTAAAGGACAGGTCATATAGTAAAGGCCCAGGAGGTCTTCCCCGAAATACACCAACCCACACCCATAGACGCCCTTTGAAGTCTCTCAAGGGTGAGAAACCAGGTGTCGACTATTATCACCGTCCTAGATTCAAGCTCACACATCGTCGCTTTATCGATACCCTGTGTATTTATCTCTTTTTATCAAGAGAAGGAGAGAAAAGTTGGCGCATGCGCATGCCGTGAATCATCCACTTTGCACACTGACAACGTTCGTTTTTCACTCCGAATCGAATAGAATTGCATTCATCGTCAGTCATACAGAACTGTACACTGTAAAAAATGATTGAACTACACGGAAGGCTGTAAAATTACAATTTCAGTATAGCAAAGTGGATTTTACAAGATTATGTAGTAAATTAATCGTATATTTGTAAATTAATTTCACTAAAATGTTAAGTGATTTCATGACTCCTTGTTTAAAGTTTACAACAAACGTTTTTTACAGTGTATATTGTGTTACAAGTGCGAAAAGTGGCCGATACCCGTCGACAGTGTAGCCTCACTTTCTGCACTGTTCAGGAATGAGGCACTTTACGCACGCTACACAGGCTTCAGAAATCAGATTTTCAGTGCAGGTGTGACCAAAAACAAAGAAACATTTTCTGGGGTCTTGAGTCTTTAGTCCGTTGCAGAAGTTGAATTTTAAATTCTTAATTCACTCACAGATTGGAAACATGATCGTTCCTCACCCAAAAAGTCTCAAATTTTACCATAAACTTCATGCAACCCTTCGCTGCCTTCGTTCTATAATATTTTTCCTAATTTAGCAGAGAATAACGGTAACTGATATCCTTTTCCTTGTAATGTCAGAAATAGCATGTTGCCTAACTTCATTTTCGGAACCCAAACATTTCCTCAGCCTTTCAGACATTATTTGTCCGTTGCTTAAATCGAGTACGAGTTTCATTGAAGCACTCGCCAAACTTCTTTTTCACATTCAGCATATCTATACTGCTACTTTTCGCACTAGCCAGACAATCTTCCATATTCTGATTACTCGTGCTGCAGAACATTAACGATACTATGATGTCTAATTGGCAGTGAAAGGCCCGATCTGACTGCTCGAAATTGCTTCCGCACTTTAGAACCCTCGAAGACGATCATTGAGAGGGGGAGGAGGGGCTTAATTGGGGTTAATTCGTGTATCAACTGATGCTGAGACGACGTAGAGTGATCAGAGTAGAGCGTCCCGAATCAGAGATTCCGTTCCGCGGTGTATATTGCTCCGGATACAACGTGGTGTAAATTTTCCCGTCGATTTCAATCTGACATTTATATTTCCTGTTCACTACTATTCGAACTTTGGTAAACTTTTCAGGTTTCGATGTTTGTCCCAAAGGCCTGGGGACTCGGTATGGAAAGATTCTACTTTCTGATGGACGGACGCTGTACTCTTTGGGTAACTTTGGTTTTTAGATTTTTTTCTCTCTCATTCTTCTGAAACTCGGGATTTAGAACTTGTAAAGAATGAAACGCCGAACTTCCATACCTGATGGATACGATATTTATACTACACAATTCGGTAATTCTAGAGAAGAATAAAAATAAAAAAAAACCACATCAGTTTCAGTCTTATTTTATCGCGGTTGAAAATTCTTTTCTCGCTCTTCAGAGAAAATATTAAATTACATATGAGAATAAATATATTTCACTGCGAACGTGTTAAGACTTCGCTTCTCTTCACTGCGAGGATTTCTATCTCATATTTTAAATTAAACTTGTCTACTTGTGGTGTGGTGAAAAAGTGAAATGTAAGAAAAAAAAAGTGTGAGTGTTAAATTTTATCAAATATTCTAAAAGATATTTTCACACCCTAGTACAAAAAAAAGCTTCGAGGATTTTATTATTTAACAAAGTCACTAAGTTTTGAAACTCTGATCGAAAGACTTCGACTATGGATACCAAATTCAAATTGTGGATAATTTTCAGGTGTCAGCATTGATTGAGCTTTTCCACTGTTTTTTTTTTCTTCGATTTTCAGATCGTTGGAAAAAAAAGGACATAGAAAACAAAAGACTACTTTTATTCTCGTTATATTAATCTGAAACCTCAATCTGGAAATTATTTTCCAACTTTTTCGCCCGATGATTTTTTCCGTAAAACTTTACCAGCTTCACCATAAATAAGGGTTCGCGTTGACGCGCTTTACTTCCTGGTTTTCTGTCGTCGCGCTGTTTCCGCTCTCCATCCTTTTTCATTTCTCAATTTTTCTCTGTCATACCGTTTGCTCTTTCGCCGTGGAATCCCCGACTCATGTCTCATCTTTATCGCAGGACGTTTTTATTTATTTTTTTATGTACTTCCCTGACGCTTCGGCCGGTTTTCCCTCATATTCGCCATGGTGCAACGGTGGAGTCTCCCTACTTTTGCTAGCCTCGAGTCGGCCTTCGTCACCACCACAACCCTTCGCTGGACGGAGGTCTTACGTTTTTTTTTTTGTGTATATGTATCGTCCCAACTGTTCACCGCGGATCCAAAACTCAGTGGTGGAGAAAAAAGGGGCTCAGAATTTATACTTCCGTTGTTTCATTTGACCTTGTTTTCTACCAGATTCATAGCGTTCCCTGGAGGAGGATAAAACAAGTAACCCGCTCGTTAAATCTACAAGAAAAAAGCACGAAATTGATGGGACTCGGTGCAAAAGGTGGCACCGAATGGTTCGGACGTTAAATTTTTACCGAACTTGGCCGAACCCTGGAGAGGTAATAAATGAAAGGGCCGGGTCTTCGAACGACCACCCTTCATCGACGGATAGTTTTCAAGACTAATAACGTACCGGGCCAAAGAGTAGCACATGGCATTCGAAAGTAATGGGGGTGAAATTCTTGGTAATGGACAGAGAGTTTTAAGGAAGTCGACTTCGAGGCGTTGTAAACCCATCCAGAGAGCAGTTTACCAAACTTGTATACTCGACCGTGTGTCTTACAGCCTGACTTTAAACTCTGATAAACTACCGGCCAGTGTGTGCTTATAGCTTCGGGCTCTGTAACTTCAGAAATGGCTGGCAATTCGGTTGAAAAGAATTTTACGTCCTTCCTCACGGTTTATCACTCCACAGATATCAGGACACAGATGCGATGATCGTCGGCCCCCCTTTTCCAGATACACACCCTAAGCTGGCAAAATTAAGGCCATTTTCAAAACGACATCATTGACTGAATAAGTCAACGTTGATAAAGCTTAGAAGACACGGCATTAATTATATTCTTCATCATAAAAAATCGATTCAGAATTTTGAGTAATGTGAAAAATAATTAAATTTTGAAGATATCTGGTTCGAAAAATCTGCAAGATTGAAATCTCCGAGGAATCCATGGACATGTTCATAAAAAAATTCGTTTTTATTTTCAGATAAGAAATCAAGCCAGAATTTTGAAAATCTTAGAGCTGTAGCATCGATAATAATTGACGTGAGACATTCGTTAAGCTCTTGAAATAATTTCTAAGTTGTATCTCGACTGTGTGAAGAGAAGAAACAAGTAAGATTAATTTATCACAATTTTGACGTAACCGTGAAAATGATATGATTATGAAACTGTGAAATTCCCAGGTTATTATAAACTCTGGCAATTATAAATCGGTGTTTGACATACAGAGTTAGGAGTATACGACAATCTCGTGTGCAGAAACGTGTACGTTTCGCGAGACCTTTATTTGCCATCTAAGTTTGCCTCTGTGTCGGGCGATCATTCAGAGTCGCAAAACATAGCGACATTTGACAAATGACCAAACTCTGAGAACAAACGTTGAAATCCGAGTTACAGGATGGCTGATGATTATTCTGAATTCCCCGGCATATTATACACGGCTTTTTCTCCTTATATTCT
Source organism: Euura saliciscinereae (assembly GCA_018420115.1). Taxonomy (NCBI): domain Eukaryota; kingdom Metazoa; phylum Arthropoda; class Insecta; order Hymenoptera; family Tenthredinidae; genus Euura; species Euura saliciscinereae. Next base: position 8 of record JAFFZH010013954.1, on the reverse strand, counting down.
TTTTTTTT
>JAFFZH010013951.1:11081-36250 GCA_018420115.1 Euura saliciscinereae | reverse complement strand
GTAATTGAAAAAAGTTTAATTACACATTACATTTGTAATGGGTAATTAAAAAAAGTTTAATTACACATGACATTTGTAATGGGTAATTAAATGGGTAATTTAATTACAAAAGTAATTAGTTACTCCCAACCCTGTGTGAAATATGGTTTCCTCAAGTAGATCACTACCAGCAAGACCGCAGCAAGGCCCTGACCGAACAGAATTTCTTAAGACTTTTTTGCACCAGGCGTTATAACGTGTGAGATGATGCTGATTGTAGCTTCATATCATTGACAGAATATAGGATGAAAAATAATCGTCATGTCTTATGTCTTAAAGTGGTAGGGTTAAGAAGTCCCCAGAGAGATCCAACTGCTCTAGATTTCCACCATGACAGTGTTGATGTATATGGGGCATTCCATGTCAACTCGACCAATGATTTTCCCTCACCATTTTTGAATCGCTGCATAATTTTTTATATGATATTCCTATATCAAAATGGCACTCCCAAATTTTTTCAGATTTTTTCCGCGATCCGTTAATTTTTTATTAATATTCAAACCAATCTGAAAAAAGGTTCCTTTTAAAAATCTCAAAAAATTCTCAAAAATTTAGTTGTTCATTCCAATCATTTTGCCACCTGGCCCATGATGGGACCTTTTTTTTTAAATTTTTTATAGCACTTTAAACATTTTCACCAATCTTGCAACGTTATAAAAAAATCTCAAAAAATCTAAGGAAATCTAGTCTTTCATTCCGATCATTCTGACACCCGGTCCAGTATTATAGTGTTGAATTCTCAAGACCAATTCTCAAATATTCTCGATTTTATAATGGACATAATCTTACCACCAACAGCTCGAACCTTACGTCTGAGGATAGGATAAAAATGTAGAAATCAATGATTTACAATTAATGTTTATTCATTTGTAGTTCATTTATCAACTTGTAGAACTCAAAGACATTGAATCCCCAATACTCAACGTACCCAGTACGCGGCCAAAAGAACGAGTGTATAACACTACTTGAGTATTGGGGATTCAATGTCTTTGAGTTCTACAAGTTGATAAATGAACTACAAATGAATAAATATTAATTATAAATCAATGATTTTTACATTTTTATCCTATCCTCAGACGTGAAGTTCGAGCTGTTGGTGGTAAAACTATGTCCGTTATAAAATCGAGAATATTTGAGAATTGGTCTTGAGAGTCCAACACTATAATACCGGACCGGGTGTCAGAATGATCGGAATGAAAGACTAGATTTTTTAGATTTTTTTTTAGATTTTTTTATAACGTTGCAAGATTGGTGAAAATGTTTAAAGTGCTATAAAAAATTTAAAAAAAAAGGTCCCATCATGGGCCAGGTGGCAAAATGTTCGGAATGAACAACTTGATTTTTGAGAATTTTTTGAGATTTTTAAAAGGAACCTTTTTTCCGATGGGTTTGAATATTAATAAAAAATTAACGGATTGCGGAAAAAATCTGAAAAAATTTGGGAGTGCCATTTTGAGATAGGAGAATCGTATAAAAAATTATGAAGCGATTCAAAAATGGTGAAGGAAAATCATTGGTCGAGTTGACATGGAATGCCCCATATGCATCGTAGAGTTCCAATTATGGTTACATATATTCTTTTTATTCTTCCTATTTATTTAAGTTCATAGGAAGTAGGTGACCCATTGAAAAATGAAGTAAACAAAGTCTTCATTCGGTTCAAATTTTCGTATAGGCTCAGACTGTTGATAAATTTATTGCTCTTTGTATAATGTTGCCAGTTAAATATTTTGAGGCCATAGCGCAGTGATGTAATTTATTTGATCAACAAGCAAGTGAGAGAATGTTAGTACTCATACCTTGAATTTGAAATTTCATCACCTATTTTCAATCATTTATGAGATTGAAACAGCAGACAATAAGGTATCTGTATAATCGGTCGGTCTGAAATCAGAAGAGGTACAGTGGAGATTATAATCTCTAACTTTGAGAAGAGATAATAAAATTCAACTCTTTATCATATCAACCCATTGGAAACTTTCAGTTATAGCTGTCATGAGTTTCCACGGAATTCAAACTGCTAGACACTATCAAAAATTTACAGCACTTCGAATTATGTGACAATGTGCAAAAGATAAGATAAAGTGCGCTAATCTATATTACCAGACAAACGGTGGCGATGTTATATGCTCTTCATGAATTCCAGCCGATGATGTGAGTACATATTGTACGCGGGCATCGAGTACTTCAGTGTGAGGCCGATGTGCGATACCAGACAATCATATTTTTCACGGAAACCGCATACCTTTCTGAAGCGACGCGCAATGGGATAGAACTATCCAAAATACGAGCATAATGTTCGAATGAAAATTGAAGCTGAGAATCTAAGCTTGGAACTAAGACCTTGACGTAATTTATGCAAAAATTTGAATATGCAAGAAAATTGGGTGGGACATTTGTGTCCATGCCAAGAGTACGATTCATGACAAATCTGCGTTTTTGCCAGGTTTCTGCCGCCTTTTTGCCAAGCCGAAGAACAAAAATGTCAACACAGCAAGAATGTCATCATTTCGATGAGAATGCAAAGGATACCCATTCCTTTTTCCAGGTTTTTCCGTACACTTGAACATGATCGAATGAGCGACAGGGTCGAACGACCTATTGTTCAGGTTTTACAGGTGTTGAAAACAACGACGGGGTTCTAGGGTCAATTTATGACAGTCAAATGAGCTGCAGATTGTTCCGATAATGATATCATCACACAAAAACACAACAATATATTTACTATTCCTAACTCTGATGGTAGCAGTGAAAAAAAAATGATCATTTTCCACTTTTTCATTCCTCCCTCTTCAATTTTTCCTATACATTGCTCAAATTTTTTCACTCTTACTTCCGATTTCCCTCTTTGCGCTCAGCTGTTCTTCTTTTCCAATCGAATTTTGATGTTCTCCCAATCTTCGTGAATTTCCCTTGAGCATTTTCCTTCCCCTATACATATAGATCTAATTGCTTCAGATCTACGGAGATCTACATTTTGGAATAGATCTAATTCGCATGTCAATTTCGGAAATATATAGAAAAACACTTTAGAACTAATAAATAAATACTCGGTATTATCACAGAATAACATAAATTGTGAGTAAGAGTGAAACATTAATTTTTGTATAAAAAAAATTGGAATCGTACAGTCAAACTTCGGATTACCAAACTTATGCCATCCTAGATAAGCTAACGCACTTTTTTGAAAAAAAGGTGCATTTCTGGCATACTTATGGTCCAATCAGTTCAGAGAGACTTGAAATACTTGTAAATACAATATCATAACGGTTTAGATCCGGGTAGACCTACTTGGCTTCAATGAGCAACAACGTTTTACTGCCATAATTAGATCTACTTATCTCGGGTCTAACTAGATCTGAAGTAGATGTAACGATATCATATATACATAGATCTAACAAGCATGAGTGTTCGAACGCGATATTAGATCAATTCGAAGCTAGGTAGATCCACTAAAATGCTCGGAGATCTACGTAGATCGAAAACGAAAAAAGTATTCTGACCTCCAATCAAAATTTTGGCAATTTTGGAGGATTATTCTGACAATTGTATTCTGGCATTGAATCAATTTTTCCAAGGTCCCCGTCAACATTCCCAGTCCCAATTTTCACAACATATATTCTCTCTGAGAGATAACTTCTGATCAAAAAAACACGAGTGGATTGGAAAAAAAATAGGTGGACTTGGGATGACTATGAGCCAGCCTTTGAACTTCCCGTTATTTATTTTGTTTTCAGCTTCTTACCTACTTCAGCGATCTAGAAACTTGAAATTTGAGCAACATGTTCTCCATGCGACGTAAATACCCACTAAAAAGCGATTTTTCGAATTTCGTTCCCTAAGCGGGTGAAAGGGGGTTAAATAAAACGTGTTTCCGCGTATTCATGGATATCTCCTCAGTTCGATGAGATATCGACTTCGTCTTTGCGCCAAACACTTGCTTATTGAAATGCCTAGAAAGCAGTTTGAGCATTTCTCTAAATTCGACTCCTAAGGGAATGAGAAGGGGTGGAACCAATTTTCGAGGCGCGAAGTGCACAGGGGCGAAGCCCCTAGTCTTACATAAAAATCTCGAAAGTTTTGGATTTATTGTAATTTGGTTGTCCGGACTGACTGGCCCAATGTACGCAGATTACCAATTTGGACATCTCAAAACTGTTACACCGTACGTTAATTGGGGAGCTGCAGTAGCTGTGGAGGGTGGTTTGTAATCAAAGATAAGATAAGATTGAGCCGACCGTATTATTCGCCCAATGCTGAGTGGATATGCCTATCATATAAAAGCGAGAAACTGAACTCAATATCTGGACATATTCTGCCGTCCACCGATCTATAACAGTGAGTGCCATTTTCGGTCTATACCATTTATTCCAATTTAGGCGAAGTGAATCCGACTTATATGGTATCAGATAAATTTCATTGCTTTCAATCCCAATTAGAAATAGAGACGTTCAAACAATCACCCTTCTATTCCCATCCAAGCATTTTTGTGTGTATTTCGCATGTAATCTACTACTTTGTGAGTAACAATATGAATATTACAATAGAGCCGCTCAATTCATATCAAAGCTTTCGATTCGAGCAAAGAACGAAGCAAACTAAGAACGCAGGCATGTGCTCAATATTTTTGAGCCCAAAGCAGTGTCTGGGGATAACACTTAGAATTCTGATGAAGTTTATTCCGAAAGAAGCAAATGTAGTTTTTTCAATGGATGGAATAATGCAAATTTGACCCCATCGTATATGATGAGAGTGCGAGGAGCATCAAATGTTTCATATGTTATCGTAATAGTTCATGTTCAATCATGTACCTTCAAGAACTGTTGACCTCAGACAACCATATATAACAAGCCATACACTACATGTGCCTCATACATCATCTTATGTATGTTTTTCAAACATTACCCCATGTGCAGCATCATTTCCCGGACCGAGACTACATACATCGAGCCGATTCTGGTTTCTCTTGTTGTATCATCAGCATGAAGTATCGGTACTTGAACGGTTTACTATTTTTGGGTATGTAATAATGAGCTTTTTTTCTGCAGTTGCACCAGAATGACCTGGACAAAAGTCATTCTAGCAGTGGCCCTGCTGGCGGCTTCTGCGTCTTCGGGCCCGTTACTTCAAGACAAATTAGGTCATTTTGGATCTTTGAGCCGCGTTGACGGCGACTATCGTCTCCCAAACAACACAGCACCGATTTCCTACGTCATTAGGCTTACTCCGTACATTACTGTCGGCAATTTTACTTTCGACGGTGAAACCCAGATATTACTTGAAGTTCTGGAAGCAACTTCAACCATTACTGTGCACACGAACCAGTTGACCTACGATGAAACTCTCACCGCACTCGTATCCGCAGCTGGTGTATCTCAGAATGTCACAAATCATACCTACGTCGAGAGCGAACATTTTTTGATAATTGGAGTAGGAAATGTACTTGCAATTGGGAATTACACGTTGAGTTTAACGTTTACTGGTATTCTGTCAGACGATATGGCCGGATTTTACAGAAGCTCCTACACCAGTACATCGGGCGATACGGTGTAAGTACCTCGTTTCATCCATCATTGGGAAGGAAATTATAGTTCAAACATCGAAGAACCAGTCTTTCTTGGTCCAATTAGGTTGAATACAGCCTATCTGATGTTTTTCTCAAGTGGGAGAATCGGACGTGAAATGCCCTATAATATGCGTAATCTCAATGGTCTTCTGAATTGAAGACGCTTTGACAGCCAATTTAGTAACTTCCTGATCTTGGGATTAGTCAGTAAAATATTACTAGTCCTTCTAATTGGATGATATTTCATATAAGTGGATCATGATTGTTCAATGTAGATTGAATTAGGATTACGAGAGGAATTCCAATCACCTCGGAACATTATTGGTGACAATTCAATTTGCTCAGACAAGTGTGTTATCTGAGATTAAATGATTAGGTAGTTTTCTTAGATTCAGTTAGCTTGGTTAAAAACCCATTTAATTAGTTCAAGTGTCTGTTGATTGAGATATCAATCAAGATACCGAAGAGCGCAACCGATGCGCAGGTGAAAGGCAAGACTCAAGATAAGCGTAATCTTTTCACACTTGAAAGATGAGTAGTAATTATTGCTCCAATACAAAGTTACAATCAATATTCCATTCTATCGACTCAAATGTATGCCATGTTGCCAAGTGCCATCTTCGTATGACTGACACATTTGACAAGTGCTAAAAATTGATGCTTAACTCATACAGGTGGCTCGCGACTACGCAGTTTGAGGCAACAAGTGCGCGCCGGGCCTTTCCGTGCTATGACGAACCAGCGCTGAAGGCAACCTTCGACATCGGAATCAAGCATGTCTCCGAGTACCATGCCCTCTCTAACATGCCCATCGCCCAGTCATATAATGACACAACGGATGGATATGTGTGGACCTTGTTTGAAGTCACCCCGCTGATGTCCACCTACTTGGTCGCATTCGTAGTTTCTGACTTTTCTGCCATCAAAAACACTAACGAAACGTACAACGTTTGGGGCAAATCCAACAACATTGCTGAGGCTAAGTACGCATTTGACATAGGGTCCGTGGAACTGGCGGAACTCGAGGACTTCACCAACGTCACCTACACTCTGCCGAAGATGGACCAGATAGCGATTCCTGACTTTTCTGCCGGTGCTATGGAGAACTGGGGTCTAGTCACTTACAGGTGAGATGACATCTACAATTCTACCGTTCATTGTTCTCTCTAAATTTGAATCAGTGAGTGTCACTGATTCAAATTCCCAAGATCGAAATGCAGTAATACGAGTATTATAAAAAATTTTGTTCCCAGGGAAACCTCCTTCTACTACAATGCAAGTACCTCCACAACCTCTGCGAAACAGGGTATAGCGACGGTGATCTCTCACGAATTTGCTCATCAGTGGTTCGGAAATCTTGTCAGCCCGTTGTGGTGGAAATACCTTTGGCTGAACGAAGGATTCGCAACTTACTTCCAGTATCTGACAACAGATGCAGTACGTGACTCTTACTTGCACTGTGCTCATTACTGCATTATTCGGGAGTTCTTCTAACGTACTTCTCATATCTCACTTTTCACAAATATAGGCAGAGGACAACTGGCGATTGATGGATCAGTTCGTTGTCGTGGTTCAACAAGCCTCGGCATTTGCCACTGATTCCTCACCGACTTCACACCCTTTGAACCAGGATGTATCAAGTCCTAGCGAAATTAGCGCTATTTTTGACAATATATCATACCGAAAAGGTAAGAGCAGTTACAAATATAGTGTTCAAATTGTCGAATGACACTGAGATATTGACTAACACTATCATAATATGGTGTTTCAGGTGCTTCCGTAATTCGTATGATGTCACACTTCTTAACCGAGGATGTCTTCAAAGCTGGACTGACCAATTACTTAAATGCCAAGTAAGTTTACCGTCGCGCTTCATCAACTGAACATTTTTTTCCACGCTTGCATGGAAAGTCCTCTTTAAAAGGGACTTCCGTACATACGTGACAAAAAAAGTGTTCGATACATCGGTGCGAGCATTGCATGGAATGAAATGATTATTTGTTCTCAGAGCATTTGGTGCGGCAACCTCAGATGATCTCTTCGAAGCCCTCCAGGAGGCTGAATCCGAGGCTTACATACTGCCATACCACGTCTACGTCATGGATATCATGGACACTTGGGTGAATCAAATGGGATACCCAGTTGTAACGGTCACGAGGAACTATACCACCGCAACGACAGAAATTTCTCAAGAACGTTTCTTGATTGGAGAAGCTAGCTCTACCGATACTAACGATTACAAATGGTGGATCCCGCTGAATTGGGTATCACAGGCTAACCCAGATTTCAGCGCAACTATTGCGCAAGATTGGATCCGGAGTCAGGACGAAAGCGTAATGCTCAGTGGCCTCAATGCCTCCGGATGGGTCATCTTCAACAAACAACAGACAGGTGAGTCAAATTACCATGGTTGCGACGGAAGTCCTCAAACGCTAACACTCTGTTTTTGACCCTTCATCAGGTTACTACCGGGTGAACTACGATGACACCAACTGGCAGATGATTGCAAATTACCTGAACAGCGACGACTATCTGAACATCCATTTATTAAACCGGGCGGCGCTTTTAGACGATGCCCTGAACTTAGCTAGAGCAAACCGACTTTCATATTCCATCGTGTTTGACGTCACCCTATATCTGCAGCGGGAGGTAGACTACGTTCCATGGTACGCTGCACTCAACGGTATCTCCACCCTCAACAGAGCATTCGCAAATACAAACGAATGGGAGTCATATAGGGTAACGTAATCATCTAATGGTACCACCAGGGTTTTAGTTCGAGTCTGATCGATCATGAATTTTCAGAGATACTTCGCTTTGCTGACTTCCAACCTTTTCGCATCAGTTGGTATCGAGGAGTCTGACAGTGACGACCATGTGACACTTTTGAACAGAGCCAACGCTATCGACTGTGCTTGCAACCATGGACTCGCAGCCTGCCGATCCAGCGCTGAAGCGAAACTTGTCGCCTGGTTGGATGACTCTACGGCAAATCCGTAAGAAAGTTGCACCATAAAGGATGCAGACGATAGACTTGACTTGCCTACTCATACACGCATTGATATTCCAGCATTTCCCCAACCTTGAGAACCACCGCAATTTGTGCGGGGCTTCGTGGCGCCAATGCTACGGTATGGGCTCGCGCATTCGCCAGATATCAAACCACGGAATTGACAACTGAAAAAACTGCGCTATTGGCTGGACTGGGATGCTCCGAAGACGCAACAATTATCAACGCCTGGCTTGATACTCTAACTAATACCACATCCGGATTGACCACCACAGAATCGTCATCAGCATTTGTGTCTGTCTACCAAGGAAGTGCATATAACGTGGACCGTGCATTTGACTACCTCATCAATAATTTGGACAGAATAACCTCGTAGTAAGTCAATCCTGGTGTGAACATTCTGTACCCAGGAAGCATTGGATTTTTAAGCAGACCTTTTGGAAAATGTTTTCACCGGACGTCTCTTTTTCAGCTTTACCACCGCATCGGTTCAAACGTTTGTAATTGGAATCGGCTACCGATTGACGACTGAAGCTCAGTTGACAAAGGTGAGTGCCGTCGAATGATGATCTCTACTATGCATGAGTTAGACAGTGTACGGACACAGCCGTCTGTGACGATTAGAAACTACTACTTTGTTGGAATTTGATACATTATCGTGGTGAATTTGAACCGCAGTCCATGAACCGCGCAGTATTACACTCAGCAGCAAGTGTGAAGTGTCCACAAGCTACGACCTTCTAATCGTCACAATAATTAGGTTCCATACCCTATTCAGTGAAACCAGTGGATGCCAGAAGCAGCTTTGCGGAAATTCTCTACTCATCAAAACTTTCGATCTGAGTTTTCAACATGTTATGCATTTTCATGATACAGTTGAACACGTTCGTCACTGCTCAATCAGCGATTCTTGGCACCGCTGCAGCAACTGCCATCGGCTACGCCGAATCCAACGTCGCGTGGACCGCCACCTACGAGGCGGAGATCAGCGAATGGCTCGTCAATACGTTAGCTGAATTGGAAAGCGAAACTTCTACGGTAGAATCCGAGACAACGACTCTGCCAAGCGAAGAAACTACCTTGGAGGTGGAGACGACCACTGAAAGTTCCGCCGCAACCGCATCCCTCAGCGTCTTTGTAGCAATGCTAGTCTTTATCTCTTTCATCCACCTGAACTAGTAGCAGAAAGTAGGCGAATTTTTCAGAATCAACACAAATCAGTCACAATCATCCTGGGTTCGACGATATTGTTCGACATTGGGTGACAAATATTTTGTGCGGACTTGGGTGAAACTTCAACTGAATTTCGGCCTTTATCGGGGAGATAGAACAGAACCACGTACGACAGAACTTGTCCCTTAGGCAGAAAAAGAAATACACTGCAGAGCACGAACCCATATAGATCGCTCAAGCAAACTTTCATCACCCCTTGTATGTGCAATAAATGTAAATATCAATGTCATGAAGATTCATTAATGTTATAGTACCAGCCTGTTTGACTAGTCCCTGGTCTGATCCCCACAGGTAAGGAAACACATGCGATGATGACATTATTTGAACTAGCTTCTAGGGAAGAGCAGGGCACAACGACTGTGTATCTAAGAACTCATGAGGCTACAAAAATGTTCACACAAAAACAATACATGATGAAATCGTTTACTCATGCATGGAAAATGTTATGACTGAACTCAACAAACACTGAAAAATAATCACTTCTTCCGCGACCTGGGCCAAGCGAGTGACCACAAAATGAAGATCGATCAATAAATAATCGAGGTTCGGAAAGCATATATGTTTAGAATCCATGTCAGAAATCGGTGTTCGGAAAAAAAAAACGGAACATCGGTTGTGTTTGTTCATTCATCTCTCCATTTTGATTTTTTAACTATATTTCAAACTTGTTGTTTTGTACCTGAATGCTGCACGAGATCTGAAGAATTACTGATGGGTGATGACTGTTGATCTTGATTGAGTTCTTCACTGGATTTTATCGAATTGAACAGACAAAGTAAAAACTCGTGTTTCCACATTTCACACAGTTTCCACACTGATCTTTTGTAAGTTTCAGTAGCCATCTTTATTGTTGTAGCCTTAGCAACGCCGTCTTGTCCAGGGTGAACTTCCAGGACTCTGCACAGAGACCAGCGCAGCGGTGGTGAATTACTTTCGATCACCAACACCATGCATGGTGCCGGATTTCAGATTCGAAGTATCTTGTTGCCATTTAGTACGAGTCTATAGTTGATGCAAATACTCTCTTTGCCAGCGAGTCCAGAAGTGCTGACGCACTATTTGGATACGTTATCATCGTGATAGGCGATTTTCTGGAATATCTGAAAGATCGGCTTGAAAAAGTTCAATTTGTGAGTCTCCCAGGAGATAGTGGGCAAGGGTTGATGCAAGGAGGTCATCGGAGTTAGAGGACAAAGATGTAAGAGGGCTCGAATCCAAGACAGATTCGATTTTCGTTAAAACTGTGTAACACTCTTCAATTGTCATGATGGAGTTACCAGCAACTGCATATGTAGGTATACTACGATTTCTAGAATATCAAATAACAACGTTAACCTGATCTGACCATTATTTGCCAGTTTACGAATTTCGTCTTGACATCGATATGGATTTGACCGTCCTGCTTCTTTTTTTTCTCAATTCCTCCAGCAGTTTATTTTGCTACAGCCGCAGCAAGGCTTCGCGATAGTAAACGCACGGTCATGACTTGGTAGCGATCTACAAATATGGTCTTAAGACGTATAATAAAGGCGCAAGTATGTACACGCAAACACGATCAGGCGCCGCTGATTGTAACGATGGTACCCCAAGAGTGTATTGTGTTTGAATTAAATAATGAATAACTCTTCAAGTTCTCCCCATCACATGGTTATTTTCACAAAGTACCTACTTTTTCTGCGATCGTTTCTGGATAATTACCCCTTCATTTTGACTTGTCTAGTACAATTCGACCAACAATGAGATCAGGGAATCCAAGTGCTCGAACGAAAGCGTCAAGGGCGGTTGCAGATTCCGCATTTCAGATGATATGCGACAGCAATATGACTATCACAAGATCAACGATAAGATAAGACGGTATTGGAGGGACGGTTGCACGTCAATATAATGTGCGCGATCCGACAATCGATGCTTCTTCTGGAAGATGACTTAGATCAAAATAGACCGTCATGGGATTCAAACTTCTGCTGTGTTTGTGCGTATTGTCAGGTACGTTGAATCACCGTTGAATATTTATTCTCCAAATCAAATGTGTGTACACATGCTATAAGCGATATTCCCCTTTTCATCCCATATTGATAGGCATTTTCATAAGTAAGGTATCACCGCCACGTACTTTCTACTCCTCAGGCTCGCAACTGTCTCAAGCTACCCCTTTGAACACGGTGGAAGGAGCACCAGCCCTGTACAACAATGAACAGAGCAAAACCTTGTCAAGAGCTGACGGCGACTACAGACTGCCGAACACATCGAGGCCTCTTCACTATACCATAAAGCTGAACCCACATCTTCAAGAGGATAACTACACCTTCACCGGAGAGATCGCGATTAACCTGGAAGTCGTAACGGCTACAAACAGCATCATTATTCACTCTAAAGAGCAGGCGATCGATGAGAATTCGACTTCCCTGATAAATGATGCGAACAACGTCACCTATGCTGTCACTCATACCTACGATACGGTCAGAGACTTTTTGGCCCTGAATACGACAGCGGAACTACCCGTTGGAAATTATACACTCACGTTGTATTATACAGGAGAATTGAGAGATGACATGACGGGGTTCTACAAAAGTTCATATACGAACAGCACTGGCGATACAATGTAAGTTGATGATGTCCCTGAATGAACACATGCGGATCTTGATATGAGACGATCCCTTTTATACGCATGTTACTTGTGACCTTTCTGTCAATTTTGTTTTTCGAATTTTGATTACGAGTATGAGACAATCATTTTCCTTTTTGCGACTAGATGGATAGCCACGAGCAAATTTGAGCCAACTTTTGCACGGTACGCTTTTCCTTGCTACGACGAACCGGCTCTAAAGGCCACGGTGGACATTTGGCTGAAACGAGAAACTTGGCAGCATTCATTAGCCAATACACCAGTCATTGAGGAGACTGCAGATAGGTAATGTCGCTATAGACTATACACACCATATAATTTCCGGTAACATTGGTGCCAGCGAAGCATAGCTGTTTCATTGACGCTGGCTGCACCATCGGCATAAGAACAGCATCAATGCCTTCAAGGATGGCGACTCGTACTCGATCCGACCTGGTATTCTGGGGGGATTGCGATACGTATTATTCGACGCACTGATACAGTACGAGTACCCACATAATATCAGCCCGTATATCTAATCATAAAACAGAGCTTACAAGATCAATTGGTAATACCCATGTACTATTTTGTGAGCCGATATATGAGGGCAATCAACGCCATCACCATCGCAGGCTACACCCCACATCCAATTACAAAGACAAGTGTATGACACGAACAATGACATGCCTAATACCACTATTTATCATCTATCCGGAGCTTCGAATAAGAATTGATCAGTTCGTGATCTGAAACAAGTTTGTGAGCAACTTCACCCGACCAGTATCGAAAAATCTTGATAATGGTTCATTTTCAGCTCGGATGGAAAAATGTGGTCCATATTTCAAACGACACCGCTGATCTCTACTTATTTGATCGCTTTCATAGCATCGGACTTCGCGGGTATAACAACCGATGACAATACCTTCGGGGTTTGGGCCAGATCATCAGCCATTGCAACCGCTCAGTATGCCTTTGATTTCGGTATTGAGTCATTAGAAGCTTTAGAAAATTACACGGGCGTTGCTTACTACAACTATTCATTGGAAAAGATGGACCAGATCGCTATTCCGGACTTTGTTTCTGGAGCCATGGAGAACTGGGGTCTTGTGACATACAGGTAAATTTTTCGAAATCTATTATCTAAGAGCGAAGACCAAGGAATCTAATCGCAAATATTTCTTCCCCTATCCCCAAGGGAGAGGTACCTGCTCTTCCAAGACGGTGTCTCAACGACCTCGGACAAACAAAACATCGCCACTGTCATTAGCCACGAGTTCACCCATCAATGGTACGGTAATTTGGTCAGTCCTGAATGGTGGACCTACCTGTGGTTGAACGAAGGATTCGCAACGTATTTCGAGTGGTACATCACCCATGAACTCGAGCCGGAGTGGCGACTCGATGAACAATTTGCCGTCGTCGACCTTCAGGCTTCTGCATTTGCTGCTGATGGCCTTGGGACGTCGCACCCGATGAATGCTGATGTTGAGACTGTCACAGAAATTCGTGCTATCTTTGACTCAATTTCTTACGCTAAAGGTCAGCTTTTCTCCATTTCAGTTTCGTTCCGTCTAACTCCAAGCCGCTATTATGGCTTAATTTTGGATCCTTTTCAGCTGGGTGTGTGATTCGAATGATGGAGAACATCATCACGAACTCTGTTTTCAAAACTGGCCTAACGGATTACCTCACTACAAAGTAAGCTCCGCGATCTTGTCGAGGTCTGCGTAAACCGATAACATAAGGAGGAATTCTTCAAATGTACGGATTACGTAAATAATTCTGATCATTTCAGCGAATTTGACTATGGAACTTCTGATCGTCTATGGGAAGCGATACAGAGGGCGTCCACTGCCGCTGGTCAGTCGCTAGATATAAAGGAAATCATGGACACGTGGGTAACACAGGCAGGATATCCTGTCGTCACGGTAACCCGCGACTACGCGGCAGGCACGGCAACTTTGAGCCAAGTGAGTTTCTCCAGCTCGCAGACGCTACGGACACTCATGACATGAGGGTTTTCTTCTGTTAGGAAAGATTTTTCTTGAAGGATGCCGATTTGTATGACTCGGACATGTATTGGTGGGTACCAATCAACTGGGCAACTGCTTCTGACCCTGACTACTCCGTCACTACCCCAACTACGTGGATTCCTGCTAACAAAAGCATTAGCATCACCACGTCATCCGCCGCTGAAGATTGGATTCTATTGAACAAGCAGCAGACAGGTAAAAATCCTTCACTGCAGCTTTCAGTAAATCGAAGAATTTCCTTTCATCCTGAGGCTCTTGAGGCCTCACTAAAGTTCTGTCTTAACTTGTCATCCTCAAGGTATCTTCCCCCTGCTCTTCTTTTTGGTTGAATTTCGAAGATTGCGAAGACATAGTATAATCTAACATTTCAGCCCGATTCACTTCAGTAATTGAGTTACTGTTGCTAGACATTGTTTGCGGCATTTATAACTTCCCGGATGTATGTTTCGAGTTTTTCCAAACTACGATTTTCTGCCAAATTTAGGATATTACCGTGTGAACTACGACCAGACCAATTGGAATCTCTTGATATCGACGCTCACCGGCTCGAATTATACCCAAATATCGCCGGTGAATCGAGCACAGCTGATCAACGATGCTCTTAATCTTGCGAGAGGGGGATATTTGGACTACTCCACGGCTTTAGGGGTTACTAATTATTTGGCCCAAGAGACGGATTATATCCCGTGGTACGCTGGATTCAGCGGTTTCACCTACATCAACAGGCTCCTGGCTGAAACTGATTCATACGTCAATTTCAAAGTAAACGAACATTTTTCTTCTGCAATTTCGGTGCATCTTTTCGTAACGTCAATTTCGATATACGATATACGATTACTAAGCGTTCCAGACACCAACGCTTCCTAAATTGATATCATCAGCTCACAATTATTAGGATTTGTGAGCTGATAATGTGTCGTTATGATGGTGATTGGACATTATTTATTGGTATCCGACTCGTCGCTCAGTTTAGCTACCATCTTATCAATAGACGTCAATCTCTAATTGAACAAAGTTTGACTGGTATAAATTCGTGCTTTCTCATTGCTTACTTATCGATAGATTGGCATCGTTGGTCATATGTAACAATGAAATAGAAAGCTACGAGTACCACATTTACTTAACATCAATTTTCAGACCTACATCACGAATCTGTTGAAAAATACGCTGGAAAAAGTTGGATATGAAGAATTGGACACTGATGAACACGTGCACAAATTCCTGAGGACCAATACTCTGACTTGGTATTGCAATCTGGAACAAGAAACCTGTCTACAGTTCGCAAGCGAACGTCTTCTGAACTGGCTCGTCGATGGGAATGAGACGGCGTAAGACACAGCGATTGTCACGAATAGCTCCAAATCATGACGAGTGTCCTAATCACGCATCCTTTTCTCTTGAATTCAGTATTTCACCAGACTTGAAAAGTGTGGTTTATTGCGCTGGGATCCGTACTGCGAATTCCACGATCTGGAACCTGATGTGGAACAAATACCAAGCGACTGACCTTTCCACGGAACAAATTTTAATCCTTCGAGGACTCGGATGCTCGACGGACACAGCCATCTTGAACAAGTAATGATCACATTTGTGACACGACCTTTTTATTCCTCTAAGATGTTTATTGGTTTTAAGTTATGGTAAAAAATGCAATCTAATCTTTTCTTCGTCATTGTTATGTACCTGAACTGACAATATTGAAGATACATCTGCACTCAAGATCGCAAATATTTTATGTGTGCACATACAATAGTGAGAGCAAATCAGTTATTGGAATTTGAAGTGGAATGACCTTTCCACTCGATTACAAGTCGAGTAACCCACATCAAAATCTTCCACCAGGTCACATCGCCTTCAAAACTTCACGCAAGCAATTATGATATTTCAGTTACATGGCACTCGCTACGACATCAGGGTCTGGAATTCGCTCACAGGATTCAACAACGGCGTTTGCTTCTCTCTATACGTACGGAGGGGCGAAGAACGTAGATCCGGCATTGGACTACATCATCAATAACCTAGAAGCTATTATCGAATAGTGAGTATCCCACAGTCCAACTCTTGTGAACATCAGTGTATCATCAAATTTGTGATGTAGTCTAATCAAATTCTCATTCCTATACACAGTTATGGTGGAGTTTCATCGGTGACAACTTTACTCTCCGGTATTGGCCTGAGAATAACGACTGCGTCGCAGCTTGAAAAGGTAACGACTTCCGGCTGTCGACTCCATTCAGAATTTGAAGTCGCTAATTTGTTGATTTATATGCATTCGCAGCTACAAACTTTCGCCACCGCTCAAGCCACCCTTCTGGGAACGGCAGCTACCACGGCAATTTCAAACGCCCAGGATAATTTGGCGTGGATCGACACTCACGCCGCAGTGGTTGCTAGCTGCCTTGAAGAAACTCTCGGTATCGCAGCCAGTGGATCAAATGCTATTGGCAGCAACGTGCTGATTTCCTTTGTGCTTTTATATCTTGTGCGTCTCTACCAATAACAGGAAATCAAGAACAACGGCTTCGGTCAAAAGTTCCATGACTCTTGTTTCGTGGATGAAACTGAATATTATTTTGGAAAATAAAATTGTGTCTTGATTGGACATTATTCCTTCGTGGAGGTTTGTTCATTGAAACGAATAAAAAATATTTGGGTCTCATCAACATCTACGGGGGAAAAAGAGTACCCAACGCAAATTCTGCGGATATGCAATCATCCCTTATGACACTTCGGTTGTTTTATTGAATTGTAACATCGTTCAGGCTGAGCACTCCTAACTTCAGCTCTTCAACACCGCTTATTTCAGATCAAGCGAATGTTCCGCAAATGAGAACACAAGAATGATATTATTTGACGCAGGCGCACTGGGTCGATGAACATGCTAAGATAATCCGTTTGGAACCATATATCAATCATTATACGCTTGTCTAACGATAAGTACATACTTTATACCATAATTCCAAACTCTAAAACGTAGATTAGGATATCAAAAGTTACAAAGCACTTATTCTGATGGCTTATCGCCTGACACATACATGTGTCATAGATTCAGATTTACGGTTGTAGGAAATGTTTTATTGGTCACATTTGTGTCAACGATTGAAGGATTAAAGTAAATTCTTACACTTCGCACCCTAATCAAACCACGTGAAAATAAAGAGTATAAAGTCTACGCCTTATCTATTGCCTCCATTCTCTTCGGAGTATTCTCGAACTTCAATTCTCTCTGACACATTATCAACATATTGATAGATTCCTAGGAATATATTTTTATTCTTAGTTGTATTGATTGCATCTGGAATTGACAATGTCGCATTATGAAATAGAAGGGGGCAAAGCGGTTCGAAGCAGAAAGCAGATATGGTATCTTCACAGATGTAGCTTTCAACATACTCCTACCACAAAAGGATGTATACATACATCTATATATTTGTCTTAAGCGGTATCTTGACTGGCGTCTCACTGTCATCAAAAATGATTATCGCTTTTCACTAATACCGGAGTTGTCACCGTACCAACAAAGTGATGAAATTCCATTGCTTGACAGGGGTATTAAGTGCGGTTTCAAATCAACGTGTGACTAAGAGATTTTTGGTCTACAAAAATTATGCAGCTTATCTACAAATTGTACGAAGATCCAAGATTTACCCATCGCATGAATTGATTTGTTTTATAGCGAGACAGACATCAACATTTAAATCAATCATCATGTACTCCGATTATCTTGAGCAGAGCTACTCAACTTTCTCACCGTATTGACATCAATTTGGAGCTACTTGATTACGTTATGTGTCTGTCATGATTCGAATGGTGTTTCATATTATCAGAAATGGCACATGGTCAGCGAATGGAAAAACAAGAAATTCGATTTCTGTTTCTTCATGTTTTCAGATTGCAAGAATCATTATTACTTACTGGAATTGATGTTCACAATCACTCACAGAAATTTTGGTCATTGAAATCAGCCGTATTTGAGAACACTTCCAACTTTTTATGGTAATCCTTTGAACTATGTGAGCTTACGTGATGCTCGTTGAGTTGGAATATGGAATCATTCACTAACGAGCATCAACGTCACTTACGTTCGATTGAAAAAAAAGCACGGTCGAATCGATCGTCAAAAAAATGCAGTTATACAATCTTAGAATAAAAGAGAACAGCCGTTCATCCAGATAAGATAGTTGCGACAGTTATAAAACCCTCAGCAACGAGCTGTGATCCGAGGACCGAGAAAGACCTCGGATCTGACAGGTACGTCTTCCCACACTGGACTGCTTACCCACATTTTACTCACGTTTTGGAATTTTTTCATTCATTAATCGTCCGATCGAATTGAAAGTCTGGACTTCAGTGAAACAAGTTAATCATCCCATGCGTCATTGGCAGTGACTATTTGATATTTCGGTTAATTCAGTTTAGTTTGATGAAATCTGCATATCATTCCATAGAACCCACCAACAATAGAAAATTCCGGATTATCATGATTTATTCTTCTTCATTCCAAACTATACACGATACACTTCGGGCATCATTGATAACAGAATTCGACATTCTTTCGACTGTATTTGTAATTTTGACCGTTACCTTGATCTCATTGCGCAAGATTACGGCAACATACACATTTGTAATCAACGTTGCTCTGATTATAATACCGGCAATTATAATACCAACAAACTCTTTATCACGCAACCTATAATGACGTCATTTGAAACAAGATGCCGATTCTTAATCCTACACATATTCCAACGCTTTATTTCTGCAAGATGATTTATTAGGTCACTGTCACACAATATAATACAATCAGTAAATTAATATATCATCTGCGGCTTTCAATAAGTATCACGCAAATCCCGAAGTATTCGGGTAATAACCCGTCATCTCGTATCACAACTTGATCAATCGTGTCATAAACTGATCACGTCTCTCCGAACCATTATCAATGAGCAGTAGTAAAAATAATCGATTAATTCTTGAATTATTGAAATTCAAGTGAGGCTACATTTCACGCATTTTACAGGATGAACACCACCCAGGCAGTGGTGATCGCCGTCGCGGCTCTGCTAGCTTTTACCCAGGCATTACCTTCCGTCGACGAAAATGTATCTGAAGTTGGTGGCCGTCAAATCCAGTCTCGCGCTGACGAAGAATATCGGCTACCAACCACCTTATCCCCTGAGACTTATACCGTTATTCTGGCTCCTTACATAGAGGAGGGTAACTTCACCTTCGATGGGTTCGTCTACATCGTGATAAATGTCGTACAGGACACAAATACCATCGTCTTGCATGCCAAGAACTTGAACATCTCTAACATTGAGGTCACATTGTCGAACGCAACCTCAGTGGCTGTCAGTGATCAGTCTTTGAACGAGGTTACTGACATCTTAACACTTACCCTCGGGACCAATCTGACAGCAGATTCGGTTGTCACCCTGGGGATCCTCTATGTCGGTACACTCAGTGATGACATGACTGGATTCTACAGGAGCTCGTACACCAACGCGGCGGGAGAGTTGAAATGGATCGCTACCACACAGTTTCAGCCTACTTATGCGAGACAGGCATTTCCGTGTTTTGACGAGCCATCTTTCAAGGCGAAGTTCAACATTCTTATCAACCGACCAGAGGAACTACATGCCATGAGTAATATGCCGCTTGTGAACGCCTCGGAGCCAAGGTGCGAGATGCAACAGATCACATGGTGGATGGACCAGATCGAACTTTTAACATGAATATGACTTTGATCAACCTATGTACAAGTTGAATTTATTCCAGCAATGGACGAATCACCGATGTCTTCGACGAGACTCCCATAACTTCCACGTATCTTCTCGCCTTCATTGTCTCCGATTTTGAGAACCTCACGTCGTCGGAAGGAAATTTCAGCGTCTGGGCGAGACCGAACGCAATTCAACAGGCTGAATATAGTCTGAGTATAGGTCCCCCAATTTTGGCTTACTTCACCGACGTAACCGGCCACGACTACCCCTTACCAAAAATGGACATGGCAGCTTTGAGTGACTTCGACTGGGGTGCTATGGAAAATTGGGGTTTGATCACGTACCGAGAAACGGCCATGCTCTATGACGAGGATCACTCATCAGCCACAGCTAAAGCGAGAGTCGCTACTGTTGTAGCTCACGAAATAGCTCACATGTGGTTCGGCAACATCATTACCTTAGAGTGGTGGGACTACGCTTGGCTCAATGAAGGATTCGCCAGGAGGTTCCAGTACTTGGCAACTGACGTGGTAAGCTATTAAGGTTGAAGACTATCCTGCTATCCCTTCATGCCCTCACATATGGGTTACATATGGATATACCTTTTGGTGGATTGCAGGTTGAACCATCGTGGAATTTGCGACACCAATTCGTAGTCGACCAGCATCAAGTAGTTTTTGCGAACGATGCCCTGGAGTCGGCGCACGCGTTGGTCACCTCCGTACTGACACCCAGTGAAATCTCGAGTCACTTCAGCACAATATCGTACAACAAAGGTGCCAGCATCATCAGAATGATTGAAAATATCCTCGGAGAATCTGTCTGGCACGCAGCTCTTCATGAATACATCAACGCTAAGTAAGCAATACTCACGTTCGAATACAACTTGTTGTGATTTTCTTTGATTTGTCTCGAGTATGTAGCTGTCAACCTTTGCCCTGTTCTACAGTTTGTACGGAAACGTCGAGCCGGATGACCTCTGGGCGGCAATACAGGACCAAGTGGATATCAGTGGGATCGATTTCGGAGGTCAAACTGTAAAAACGGTTCTGGACACTTGGATACTGAAGGCTGGCTATCCTGTCGTTACCGTAAACCTCAACCGCTCGACTGGAGTTGCCGAGTTATCTCAAGAGCGTTTCTTGCTCCGTGGAACCGAAGATTCGGTTACCAATCTGACCTGGTGGGTGCCGATAAGTTTTACCACCGCAAGCAGCCCGGACTCCAACGACACGAGCATAAACTACTGGTTCGGCAACGAGACCACGACCATTCAAGTGAATAACGGAACTGAAGATTGGGTTCTATTCAACGTTCAAGAGAACGGCTACTACAGAGTCAACTATGACGCTGAATCGTGGGAAAAAATAATTGATGTTTTGAACAGCGAAGAGTTTGAAACAATACACGTCCTTAATCGAGCCCAGATCATTGACGACCTCCTCAATCTTGCCCGAGCGAAGTACGTGAGCTACGAGACTGCTTTGGCAGCGACCAAGTACCTCATACGGGAAGGTAACTACATCCCTTGGAAGTCGCTGTTCACGGGATTGGAATACGTGAGTCGACGATTGCTAGGACAGGATGACATTTACGCTCTGTATAAGGTATGAATCAATTTTCGGTGCACGTGGTAATGTTCTCAATGTACTAAAATCCTTCTTCTGGAATCTGTCTATTGTAGACTCACGTTTTAACTCTCATCGATAATATCTACAACACACTTGGCTTTGACGACGTGTCCGGGGAGGATTGGCTGGACACCCTTAACCGCCGACAAATTCTGGATTGGGCCTGCAATTTCGATCGTGAAGATTGCATTTCCAAAGCCCTGGAATATTTTGCGGCCTTCAAACAAAACACTTCCAACACGTAAGAAATACTATTTATGCACGATAACAACAATTTCATAGGCAAGTCATAAGCATCATGGGTATTTCATAGGTATTTGATGGGTATTACATATACTGATCATCCCAACCATTTTACCAGTTGACGAGTATCTATCTATCCATAGTTGGATGACAGTTCTTGGTACTATCTACGGAGTGAGTAAGGCAATGGCTAACATGTGCGTCTGCTTTACAGGGTTTCACCAAACCAGCGCACCGCTGTGTACTGCACAGCCATCAAGCACGGCAGCTCCGACGACTGGAACTTCCTGTGGGAGCAATACGGCCTGGCAAATGTTGCCGCAGAGCAGGTTGTCATACTTCAAACTCTTGGTTGCTCTCGGAACTATACGATACTCTACAACTATCTGCACTACCTGATCGAAGAAGAGCGCGGTATCAGGCCTCAGGACATGTCCACGGTGTACGCAGCCGTATATACTTACGGTGGACTGGTTGGCGTCGAAGCTACCTTGGATTTCATCGCGGATTATTACGCAGATGTGGAAGCTTAGTACGTTCTTTGTGGGATCCCACATTTTTGTCCTTACACTCACTTTGATTGATATGTATTGAGTTGGCAATACCCTGTATTTATGTGTTTCAGCTACGGCAGCCAGAGCTACGTTTCTAGTATTCTGTCTGGAGCATCTCTGAGATTGTCAACCCAGGAGCTTATCGACAAATTTGAACTTCTGATAACGACGCACAGTACCAATCTTAGCTCTATTGTGTCCTCTCTCAACTCATCCCTTACCTTAGCAAAATACGAACTCAACTGGTACACCGAGAATACACCAACGATCGAAAACTGGCTATCTGAAGAGTACGAAGAAGACACGAGTGCAACAACCGACTACAGACTTCCTACAAACATAGTGCCAGAAACCTACGAGGTGTATCTCACGCCATATATGGTGGTAGGTAATTTCACATTCGATGGCATCGTGGACATCGTCGCGAATGTAGCCACAGCTACGGACCGGATCATTCTTCACACTCAAGAGATTACATGGAATGAAATAACCGTGGCCAGTAACGGAACAGAAATTGGAATTGTGAACGTCACTTACAGCTCCACGTACCACTTCCTCACCATCGAGCTTAATTCCACAGCCTCTGTTGGTTCTGTTCTGGACATCCATATCGAGTACTGGGGCTACCTCAACACTGAGATGCGTGGGTTTTACAGAAGCTCATATGTCGGTGACGACGGAGTCACCAGGTGAGCATTGGACGATGTTTCCTCGAGAAGAATCAATGTTCCGTGTCGAGTTCAACATAATTATGTATGTTACGTGTCTTTGTAGGTGGTTGGCTTCGACTCATCTGGAACCAACTGGAGCCAGAAAAACGTTCCCCTGCTTCGACGAACCAGCTCTCAAGGCCAAATTCATTATCCACGTTAACCGGCCAGAAGATTACAATGTCCTCAGTAACATGCCGTTGAACTACACATCTAGCGTTGTGTGAGTATACTGCGAGAAATTTCTTAAGAAAATGGTCTCTTGATGCTCAATTGCTGTACAAATCCGATTTTGTTGACTCATAGAAACGCTTTCAAGTGCACGTAAGAATAGTTTGATGTCAATGTTACCACGAGATATTATTCTAGTGACGGTCGTGTCTGGGATACCTTCGAGCAGAGTGCGACCATGTCGACATACTTGGTCGCTGTCATAGTATCCGATTTCACAAGCCTTACCAACGAAACGGCGAACTTCAGTGTCTGGGCGCGACCGAATGCGATCGACCAAGCAGCTTACGCATTGTCAGTTGGGCCACCGCTAGTCACATATATGGAAGGTCTGATCGATTACGAGTACGAATTGCCTAAACTCGACATGGCTGCACTACCGGACTTCAGATCCGGTGCCATGGAAAATTGGGGGCTTCTCACGTATCGAGAAACGCGGATGCTGGTGGATGAAGAGCACACATCAGCACCTGACAAGCAAGTCATAGCAAACGTGATCGCCCATGAAATAGCGCATCAGTGGTTCGGGAATCTCGTCAGTCCAGAATGGTGGAAATACCTTTGGCTAAACGAAGGATTCGCCCGATACTATCAATACCATGCTACTGCAGCTGTAAGTTTCTCGATTTGTATGACCAAGTACATGAAAAGGTTGGAGTAAATCACTTCAATCACCTAAAAAAAACACAAGTAACCAAGACAAAGCCTGGCTTCTTCGTAATTTCACTCATTGTATGTCGAATTTGATATTCAGGTCGAAACTACGTGGGGTCTAGAGTCTCAGTTTGTGGTGGAACAACACCAATCAGTATTCACTACCGATAGCTTGACATCGACCCATGCGATGAGCTACGACGTCTACAATCCGACCCAAATTCGTGGTATTTTTGACACAATCTCCTATGCTAAAGCAGCGAGCGTCATTCGTATGATGGTTAAAAGCTTCGGTACTGATCTCTTCCATGATGCGCTTCACGATTATCTTGAAGCTCGGTGAGTACCACTCGATTAATGCAACTGTGGTAGCTACGGTATATTCACAACGATGGCACGAATTATTCAACCAGGGAATACAGCGTCGCTACACCCGATCATCTCTGGGAGGCAATACAGGGACAGATCGACGCGACAGGTTTTGCGCTCGATACCAGTGTCAAGACTATCATGGACACTTGGGCAGGACAGGCTGGGTACCCGGTTCTTAACGTTACCATTGCAGCTGGTATCGCGACGATCTCGCAGGAGAAATTCCTCGTGAGGAATAGGGTGGGCGCTAGTACTGAGCAGACCTGGTGGATACCGGTCACATGGACAACCCAGAGCGAATCTCAATTTTCTAACACAACACCAGCATACTGGTTCGGTACCGAAGAGGCGAACATTACCGTGAACGATGGAACGGATGAGTGGATCATTTTCAACCTTCAAGAGTCAGGTGGGAAGGATACAAGTTCAATTCCAATTTCTCTGTTGTACTGGGGCCAGATGAGCCGCCATTTCTTTCCCGGTAACAAAAATTTCGAGAATGTTTTGATTGCCTCAACTCTTGGTGCCCAGTCATGGAATACCTTTCTGAAAATGTTTCGGGAGAACA
>JAFFZH010013951.1:0-11071 GCA_018420115.1 Euura saliciscinereae | reverse complement strand
GAAAGCAACGTAATCACGCGACGTGTTAATCTCTCCACAGGATATTACCGAGTCAACTATGATGATGAATCCTGGCAGCGCATTATCAGTGGGTTGAAAGCTGAGAACTTTACGACAATCCACGAACTCAACCGTGCCTCCATAATTGATGATCTGTTGAACCTAGCCAGAATGGGATACGCGGATTATAGAACGTTGCTCGACGCCACGCAATATCTGTCGAAAGAAACCAATTATATTCCATGGAGGTCTGCCTTCACCGGACTTACTTATTTGAACCGAAGATTCGCCGGAACAGACTCCGATGCATTGTACAAGGTAAATGTCACAATCTAAGAATTCACATCCACTACTTTGACCGCTGAATTTCACCTCGATAATTTAAGAATAAATTGATTTGTGTAGTGCAATACTGTATGAGACTGTAAATACCGATTCTCGTAAACTTTTTCAGAAACATATTCTTACTATTCTGGATGAAATATACGAAAGTCTCGGATTCAGTGATGTCGAAGGAGAAGATTACTACGACACTCTTCTCAGGCGGTACGTTTTGAGCTGGGCTTGCAAATTCGGACACGAGGGTTGCATAAGCAAATCACAGGAATTATTCGCAGCTTGGAGAGCCAACTCCTCTGCTAGGTAATGGCCAATTTCCATTTTGATTTGTTCCATTCTGATTGAGTACGGAATAACTATGCTGTGCAACCAGTGTGAATGTTGACTCTTCGTCTGTTGGTGTACAGTATCCCCGTGAACCAGAGAACTGCAGTTTACTGCACAGCCATAAGACACGGTTCATCGGAAGACTGGGACTTCTTGTGGGAACAGTATCAGCAGGCTAACGTTGCTACGGAACACATCGTCATTCTGACGGCTCTCGGATGTTCCGAAAACACAACTATTCTTGAGAAGTAAGTGGTCAGCTTTCCAAGCAAATCGTCCTATGTCATAACTTTACTCAGCAGCCCAGGTTCTTCAAATATAGCTTTAATTATCGATGTTTGAACTATAGAATAGTCTAATTTCCGTTGCAGCTACTTGAACTACGGAATTTCGGACTTCGCTGTGAATGGCATCCGCTCGCAAGATAGTACCACCGTTTTCTCTTCGGTTTACGGCGCGGGTCTGATAGGAGCTGAATATGTTCTCGATTTCGTCGAAGGCAATCACGAAAGCATGAACTCGTAGTAAGTAATTTTTCGTGACCCACAGCGAGATGCTGCAGTGGGTCATAAAATCATTATTAATTCTATGATGAAATGTTGCAGCTACGGAGGTTACAGCAGCATCGCATCGATACTCTCGGGAGTTTCCATCCGGCTTTCTACTCAAACGCTGGTCGACAAATTCGAACTGTTTATTGGGAACAATAACGAAAGTCTATCCTCAATTTCTTCCTCTCTCAACTCATATTTGACCCTCGCTAAATACGAATTGAATTGGTTCAACGAAAATTCGCCGACTATAATTGCGTGGCTATCAGGAACATACGAGGAAGAGACAAGCACCTCGTCAGATTACCGACTCCCAACGAACACCCTTCCTGAATCTTATGACATATACCTAACACCTTACCTCGAAGAAAATAACTTTGTATTCACCGGAGAGGTTTACATCGTCATGACTGTCGTTAACGAGACTTCGCAGATCGTGCTCCACGCGTATGAACTAACGATTGAACAAATCACAGTCACCGTCAACCTCGTGGATCTTGTGAACGTGTCTGGGCAAAGCTACAACTCGCTCACTCAAAAGCTTACACTTTCCTTCGATACCACGTTTTCGGCGGGCACTACTATTACCGTGTACTTCGCATACTCTGGAATATTGAATGATGAAATGAAAGGATTCTACCGCAGTTCTTACAAGGCTGCTGACGGGACCACACAGTGAGTCAACATTCAATCTCCCGCAATCATTATTCTACCAAAAGATCCTCGTCCCTTTTTCGCGTCTGCTGAATATTGATTGTATGAAGAGTAAATTTACCTTCATATACTACATCTTCCGGCTAACGAGGACCACGAATGTTCTCTTCCTGTTCCTGTGATAATTAATTTGTGAATCAATCTACAGTTGGATAGCAACCACCCAGTTCCAGCCGACTCACGCCCGTCGTGCTTTCCCATGCTTTGATGAGCCGGCGTTCAAAGCCAAATTCACGATAAACATCGAAAGACCTATCAATTACCATTCTATCAGCAACATGCCGTGGAGCCAATCGGTAGCATCTGAGTGAGTGTTGATTATCAGTGTTGCTACTGACGAATTCCCACTCAATAGTATTCAGTGTGCTACATTCATACTCGTCGTATTCTAGGACCGTCAATCGTACATGGGATTCGTTCGAACAAACTGTGACGATGTCATCTTACCTCGTCGCCTTTATCGTTTCTGACTATGAATCTATAGAAAATGAAAGCGGCAACTTTACCATATGGGCAAGAGCAAACGCAATTGAGCATGCTACGTACTCCCTGTCAATAGGGCCGCAGATACTAGATTTCCTTGGTACATATACCGACGTACCTTACCCACTATCTAAAATGGATATGGCAGCGATCCCGGACTTTTCTGCTGGCGCAATGGAAAACTGGGGACTCGTTACCTACAGGTCAGTGAGAGAGCCAGGAACCAGTAAGCTCGTGTGCTAAGATATACTAAGCATGCAACCAAACACGTGAGATATTCGATTTCAGAGAATACGGTCTACTAGCAAATGACAATGTGACTTCAGCCACGTATAAAAGGTACATCAACACTATAGTCGCACATGAGCTTGTTCATATGTGGTTCGGAAACTTGGTGACCTGCGAGTGGTGGGACTACACTTGGCTCAACGAAGGATTCGCACAATACTATCAATACGTTGCTGGTGATGCGGTAAGCTTTGGAATTAGTCTATTGCTCAAATTAGGTAATGTCCTACTGATGATCACTGATCCACAATCACCAATCTACTCGATAGGTTGAACCCGAGTGGAATCTGCTACAACAGTTTGTCGTCTACGGCCTGCAAAGTGCCATGGTAACTGATGCATCCGCTTCGATCCATGCGATGAATAATAATGTTTCATCCCCTACCGAAATTAGCGGTGGCTTCGACACAATCACTTACCAAAAATGTGAGTTTCAAACTAAACACTCAATAAGCCAATATCACAAAATATTCTCATAGCTGCTGTTCAAAATCCTGATGGATCAATTCAGATAACCTATGGAAGTCCAGATTTTATTCACCTGCCGTCACAAATTGTATGTAATTTCCCCTACAGCCGCGAGCGTCATCCGCATGATGCAACACACTTTTGGAGCAACGACTTTTGCCAACGCCTTACACAACTATCTCGAAGAAAATCAGTACAGCACATCGCACCCCGACAAGTTGTGGGCTGCCATTCAAGTACAAGTGGATCAAGACAATGCACTCGGAGAACTCGATCAAACAGTGAAAACAATAATGGATAGCTGGGCAACGCAGTCCGGATACCCGGTGATCAACGCGAGCCTGTCGTCTGGTGTTGTCACGCTCACACAGGTATACAAATGTTTGATCATCGTAGAGGATCCCAGAAACAATTCTTTACAATCATATGTGTGTTTTGTTTTTCAGGAACGGTTTTTGCTCACTCGAACAGAGTCATCAGTCATTGACTACACCTTCTGGATACCCGTTACATACACAACCGCGTCAGAATTGGACTTCGAATCGACCTCGCCGAAGCTTTGGTTCGGGGGAAGCAATGCTTCAATCAACTTGGGAACCAATGACGAGTGGTTCATCTTGAATGTACAAGAAGTCGGCTACTATCGCGTAAACTATGACCAAGTTTCGTGGTCGCGTATCATCGCCGCCCTCCGAAGCAGTGCATTTGAAACCATTCATGAATTAAATCGCGCCCAGATTATTGATGACCTTTTGAACTTGGCACGATCTGGATACATAGAGTATAGCCTTGCGCTGGATGCCACCCTGTACTTGGAGCAAGAGCGAAATCATCTTCCGTGGAGAGCATTTTTCAACGGACTCACATTCCTGAATCGTCGTTTCGAAGGGCAAACTAGCAAACAGCTGTTGGACGATTATATTGTCGAGATCATAGATTCCGTCTACGAACAGGTTGGCTTGACCGACGTTGATGGCGAAGGTCAATTGAACGAGTTGAACAGGCAGCTTATCGTCAACTCAGCATGCTCTTATGGACATGCGGAGTGCATCGAACAAGCGCAAACTCTTTTCGCAAACTGGCGCAACGATGCCTCGCAATGGCAAGTATCAGGAATTCTCGATATGATTGGATAGTGCAACTCCAAAGTCCAACAGTATATTTTAGCTGTTCACGCTGTTCACCTTCCATTACCTTCTGACATTATCAGCATCACACTTCACATTGTTGCTTTACAACGACGCTCGTGCATGTTTCAGGATTGTACCAAACATTCGTCCGGCAGTTTACTGCAAAGCCCTTAAGTATGGAACTTATGAAGACTGGCAATTCTTATGGGAACAGTACGAAACTACAAACTTCGCATCCGAACAGGTCGTTATTCTGAGTGCCCTCGGATGTACGACGAACGCAACTACTTTGCAAGAGTAAGTCCACTGATAATGGAATCTGGAATTTGTTATCGTGCTGTCCACATAAATCTAAGCTCTTGATCTGATCTATCTGATTCTATTCTGATTTTCCAGATATCTTAGTTTGGCGATTTCAACGGATGACACGATCCGAAAACAAGACAGGTCATCCGTATTCTCAGCTGTATACGGTGCAGGTGCGTTCGGCGTGGAACAGACTTTAGCTTTCATTACGACCAACACGAACTCCATGTACGAATAGTAAGTGACTTCAAACTTTTTTAATCATTCTACCTTGAACATACTCTCCGCCAGATTTGATCGAATCGATTTATTATAATTTTTCAAGCTACGAGAGCTGGAGCAGTGTCGCATCGATCTTCTCCGCAGTAGCTACTCGGCTGTCAACTGAGGAGCAAATCGCAACGGTGAGTATCATCTTTTTTAATGCTGCTGATTCATGTTTCGAATACTCGTGGTCACGCTGTAGCTGACGCTAAATTTGAAACTGAATATGATTGTTTGCACGAACAATATAAATATGAATATTTTATTACAAGAAGACATTGCCTGCGCAGAGTTGAAGAAAATCTAGTGCTTTACCGATAACATCTGCCTGTCGATTTCAAACTTTCATCAAGATGAAAATAGTAGTGATTCCCGTTGAAGGTAACTCAATGTGACCTCCTGTAATCCCTGGCACGAAAAGTAGTCGTAACTACTCGGTTTGAGCCGAAAGGTCATCGCTTTTTTGGGTGCGGCACGATCGTACAGTGTGAGACAGTCAGATCTTTACGAGGATCCTGAGGATCCAAACGAGGGTATATCTTGATCTGTGGATCACCTAACTGAATAAGAGTTCATAGTTATCGGAGACGCGTTCAAAAAAATACTCCAGAAAACTAGATGCGTTCTACAGAAAATATATCAAATGTCAAGTCATAGAGAGAGTAGTGGAGATACCATAATCTTGCTTCGACACGACGAAACTAGTTGTAGGTGATAAAAACTGAAGGCTTGGATGAAATACAGGGTGCAGTAGAATAGATTATACACCAAAATCTTACTTAGACACTAGTTGTACAATCCGAAAACTAAAGACTTGGATGAAGAACAGTCTCCATCCAATAGGATGAATATGCCATAAAGTGAGTTCGGAACCGTTTGTAGATTATGAAAACTGCTACAGTCCTGCATACGCTTAGATGGCCTTTCACTTCCATTTACTAATTTTTCACCAATTCAGTAAAACGTAATTTGTATTACAACGCGCATTCCCCACCCTTTTTTTCAATGTCGTACACGTTCTATGATGTGTGCGGTAAAATTATGGGTTGCTCTGAGTATGTATACCAATTTGTTCACGAATTTGCAACCGGAGAGAGTGATACTTTATGCTTGAAGAAATTTATCGTGTAATTGTTGATGTAGTCATCGAGTTGAAAGTAATTCAAATTTCGATTATTGACCTATAGCTCGAAGCCTTCGTTATCAACAACTCTGACCTTACTGCGGAGAACTTGACTGGGCTGGCTTCATATGTCACCAGTGCAAAAGCAAATCTTGCATGGTACCAAGCAAATTCGCCAGCAATAGTTGCGTGGTTGGAAGCTCGAGCAACAACAACAGTTGCACCAACTGAAGCACCAACTACCGAGGATCCAGACAATGGAGGTTTAACTTTAAGTATCAATATCATTTTAATCGCCATACTCTCCATCTTGACATATTCGTTCGGCTGTAATTTCTGATGAAAATTTGGCACTGACGTATCTCAGGAACCAAAATGTAACTACACAAATGTATATAAGTATTCATATAAGAAAAGTATTTTCACGCGGCAATATACTAACCTGTTTCAACACCAAAAACTTCACCCTGTCTCTTTATTGCTTCCTCTTTTTCTTGGTGGATACCTAATGTTTGTTTTTCAAGCCTGCAGACACAACGAACTCACATGATCCCGAAATGGGAGGAATTGTCTCTATTCAGTGACAGGAAATATGCGGAAAGACAATAGCTGTGAGCGAGAAGGCCCCTCCACGCAACCTCCCTGCCAGCACGTGATTTCTCGGTCAAACCAAGTTGGAACCGTTCCGAAAGGAGAAGAAGAGGAAAAGGAAGAGGAAGAAGAAGAAAAAGAAAAAGAAAAAGAAGAAACCGTTCCGTGAATTCTACACCCACGAGTATTCTGAAAAGAGGAAAGGGTACCTACCAATATGATAGTGCACCCATACCGAGGAGTAAGCTAAAGAACCAGTACATAAGGTGGCTACGACCCCTGCCGTCACCTGGAATAGCTGTGAGTAACAGACCCAGCTGAAAGATTATTCACTGTCGGTAAAGAAGAGTTTCATAACAAGTAATAACAACACAAGGTCATTACTTACAGACAGTACGCGTGGACTCGCCTAGATCACTCGTCGGTGACCATGTGCATGCTGTTCACCCACCTAACAGTGGTTCTCGGCCGTTTCGTTGATAACTACGGAAGCCGACATACTCTGTCGCTACGATCGGGATTTAACGACATACTCTGTCGATAACATCGACTATTAGTTAGTTTTGAATTCAAATTTGAAACTCAGACAATGATTGAATGGAAAATTGAAAACATAATGATACTTGAATGCTGATTTTGATAATTTATGTTCGCAACGAATTTGAACATAAATCACAATCAAAGGCGTTCGCGATCAAATTTTCTCTGATATCATCATTATCACAAAATCTTCAATATTCTTAGACCAATTTAAATTGTAAATACAGTAATAATTCTAGTACATCCCGATTTTAACGACAGTAGTGTATGTCGTTGAATCCTAATTTTATCGACATAGTTTATGTATCTACGGGCTTCGATGCATCGATTGATCGATTATCAAAAAATAATCGAACATAACTCGATTTAATCGGCTAAAAGTAATCGATTAATCGTTATTAGCATGAACAAAATTTCATACAAATATCGAAAATTTTCACATCTAGATACACTTTCAATACAAAAAATCACATTTTTAGTGAAATTTGGGTCCGAGGTATGAGATAAAGTGAAAAATTATCTTATTTAATCGTTAAATCGATTATAAGGGAAAATAATCGATGCTTTCAATTAATTGAGTGTAGTGATGGGACATCGAAATAAAAAAAATCGATGCTGCACACATCGATACATCGGAGAGCCAACATCGATGTCGAACAAAATATCGATGTTAGGAGAAAATAGCGATGTCAACATCGATGTTTTCGATTTTTTTAATATCACGAATTATTTGATGATTTCAAATTTGCAAAAATATAAAAAATGGTCATTTTTTTTTTTTTTTTTTTTTTATTATTAAACAATGCGATCTCACATCACGTGACGCGTATTCGGAATTCAAAATCAGAATTTAAGTAGAGTTTGTCAAGGGCGCAAAACATCGACATTGAAAGTTGAAATCGATGTCAGGCATCGATATATCGGTCGGACACCATCGGTGTAAAATATCGATACATCGTTCTGAAAACATCGATGTTTTCGATATTTCGATGTCGATGTCTCATCACTGATCGAGTGACGAAAATAATCGATTAATCGGAGAAAAATAATCGATGCTTCGATTAATCGATTATTTTCGGCAATGAACGGTCGAGAATTTCGACTATGTCGAGAATATATTCGTGTATGTATACATTGCTGCTTCGTAGGGTTGCCGGACGAACAGACCTACTCGGTAAGCGCCACTGATTGTGAGCGAGGTGAACAAGCGACGCGCGCGCTCCTCGTGGCATCGTGTCTCTTCTAGCAATCTAGCTTCTCCTCGTCAATGCGACCGCGACCAGTGTTGTCATCTTAACCTCACTTTTACCACGTAAATTGTAGATCCGACAGGACACGCGCCAATCCTGGCGGGCAAGAAGATATCAACATCATGCCGGACTCACTGGGATCCCTTGAATATATTCGACTCCCGACCTACGTACAATCACGCTTTGATCATCTTGAACAGACCGATTCAATGGAAACGGAACCTGCTACTAAAAGTTTGGGAAAAAGGTTCAAACGTCATGTGTTTCTCTTATTATTTTCATATTATCTGAGCAATTTATTAGGTGCACATATCATATCTCGTTGCGATCGCGAAACGCAAATTCCACATATTTGAAATCTAGCACAGGCCAGAGTCACCGTCGACGGAGGGACGGACGAATGGATAAAATTCTTAGGTCCTCGGGGTGAGGCGATGCTCGGCGGACACAGCGACGAGTTTCTTCCTGACCTAGTTACCGGTGATATGGATAGTATCTCACCGACCACTCTCAGCAAACTTAGACAGTTGGGAGTCAATGTCATCGAAACACCTGATCAAGACGCTACGGATTACACCAAAGCCCTCATGCAGCTTGGGATCTACGCTACATCCAAACAAATACATGTAATTATGAAATCATTCCAAAGATCGTCAGTTGTATAGACATTTTTTGACTATTCATACATCAAGGATGTAGTTTGGGTTAAAAACTATTTTATTCTGAAATCTGAAAAGTAGGTGAAAATTAGTTTTTGAGATAATCCAAGATTTGTAAAAGGCTGCGTATCAATCGGGAACTTCAGAAAAAAAGTAGTTCCAAGTTTCTCATCACTCTTGATTTTTCGTGACATGTATCACTCTCATTCTGAGCTGTGCAATTGGATAATTTTTACAGATTATCACCGTTGGGCCTGGATGAGAACACTTCAAAAATCAGATTGGGATCGATAGATGAATGTATTTACTAAAGAAATCCGCGATAAAAAGTTTTTTTTTTTTTTTATATCGCATTATTTTAAGAAGGTGCTACAGTCCTACTGCACCACCTATGATCAAGTAGATTTTAATGATGTATTTTGCTTATTATCAAAGCCCACGCATCATCGCCACGTACGAGTCGATGTCAGCACCAATCTACTGGAAAAACTGGATAGACATATCCAAACACACCTTTGTTTCATGGAGTAATAGGGCTGCAAAACCGGAAGTCGTAATTGATCGTTAGTTTCGGTTGTGCAGCCTCATTACTCAATGAAACAAAGCTGTCTTTGGATATTTCTGTTCAGTTTTTTCAGTAGATTGGTGGTAAGAAGGCGTCCATAAATTAAGTGAGGCGATTTTTGCGATTTTCCGACCCCCCCCCCCCCCCCTCCAATTTTTTTGTGTTTTTCCCCCCCCCCCCCCCCCCCCCCCCTTAATCTCACGTGAGATTTTTCAAAACGTGTATTTTGCTTGATTGAATTGGATTTCTAATAAAAAAACATGTTTTGTGAATTAAAAAAAAATTACGTGATATTGGCCAGACCCCCCCTCTCCCCCACGTGATATTGGGTGAGATTCGGCTCGAGCCCCTCCCCCCCTAAACGCCTCACGTAATTTGTGGACGCCCCCTGAAACATCGACTCGTATGTGGCAATGATACTTGGGCTTGGATAATAATCAAAATTAGTCACAAAATCTACTTTATCATAGGTGGTGCAGTAGAACTGTAACACCCCTCAAATGGGCTAAGATTTATGATTGACCATTGTCAACAGCTGGATGGGATCTACATATGTTCGGATACATGTGGAAGGTTCGATCACATAATGGCCAATATCAACACGTTGTTCAAGGCTGATGAGTACGTCGGCGATGCCCAGGTACGTGGGGCTGAATTTTAGTAGGAAATGCTTGACGCGTAATTGTGCCGCTAGACAATGTAGCTAATCGGGTCAGAAGGGTAAAAATTTTGAAATGATTACATATTTCAGGTAATACAAGTCGCCAGTGATTCTTTGACGTGGCTCCTGCGTCCTGGCGCACATAAAATATCAGTTCCAGAACCATTGATACGGAACAAATCGTGGTGCGCTTTAATCCCGATCGGAAGTCCGGTAAAAAGCATCACGACAACTGGACTCAAATGGAACTTGGGTAATTTTTCTACCATTGTTTACATGCATATTCAGTTTTGAAGACGTTCACCCGTGCGATTTTTCTTCCATGTTTAGAGTGTGGTTCTCTCGAGTTCGGACACATGGTCAGTACTTCCAATACCTACTGTGGCTCTCCTGAGGTGACGATTTCTACCGATTCGCCGGTGCTTTGGTCGATGGATATCGAGCCACTGATGCAATCTTTTCCTTCTGAAAGTGTACAATCATCCTGACCGCGAAATGAGTGTGAAAAATCGCCAGCACCATACAATCAAATCTAGAGATATATCGGCAACAGTACTTCCCTTATAGTTATGCTGTTGATGTTTGTACAAAGATCAAACTAGTTTGTAATTTGGTCAATAAGTATCCAAGGTTAACATGATTGGGGCAGTTTGCAATACATAATACATAAATACGTACAAAAGTTTATACATTGATGAAACTGGTTAAAAGGCGCGCCTTCCATACACAGGTACCTTTACGTTTTTCTAAAATCAACGTTCCTTAAGGTGAAATGAAAGTCACGTGACCTCGATATGATTTACACTTGGAAT
>JAFFZH010013934.1:19063-33394 GCA_018420115.1 Euura saliciscinereae | reverse complement strand
AACTGATTCTCCCGGACTTACATTTACCCCAATAATTGCCACGTGAACACGAAACTCAAATTCTTATACTGATAAATTCTGTGTACTGAACTGAACTAAGTGTGTACGCTTTTTATTGCAAGACTATCTGTGGGAGGGGGGGGGGGGGGGGGAGGCGGTACACGGTTTACCGGTTTATCGCAGTGGCCTTCATACATTGTATGTGTGCCGATGTACAGCCTATGCAGAAATTCAAATGACGAGAAGTCAGTGCAAGAGATTTTTTATTATTTTATCAAGTAAAAGCGAAAATCTGGTCAGAATGTAATTTTTCGATGTGCTTTCTTTTTTTGTGACTCCAAATTTTTTGCTAAATTTTTTACCTGTGCTGCCACTTTTTTTTAACTCGACTTGATTCATTGAATTACAGTTGGATGTAATGATTGCAACGATGGAAACAGTCTTTTCATTATTACTCTTGAATTTTTGTCATTCTTGTCTCAAACTAGTCATATATGCTTTCATAATCCTAATCTTTGACTCAAAGTAAAGTAATCGATTCATTTTACAGCCACTTCTTCTTCTCATAATCGGAGAAACATCGATTTCTATCCTTTGAACGGGAAATATGTACCTAGAAACATAACTAAATGAAGTTAATTTCGGGGATTTTTCCCAGGAAAACTGTGGGAATTATCTCATGGAGATTTTTTTCTGTGATACAATTTTATCGCCTTGATTCACATTTTATAACACATATTACGTCGGTTGTAACGTGGAGTTATAAAAGTTTTTCCAAAGTCAATTCTGGTGATACTACCAAACAGGAATTAGGTCATACTTACAAATAAGTAGGGCACAATTAGAGTATCAATTTTGTTACACTTTGTTCAATGGTAACAGTAAACCGGAGAAAATGTGCACATATACAAAATATACTGCACTTATGATTATAAGTAACTGGAAATTTAATTATCTAGATGAAAGTACTGATAATTATTCGGGAAATTATGAAAGGGATCATTTTAATATATTTCAGAGTGAAATTAGAGGGTCGTTATAAATCCATCAATGGATGGCAATTCGATAATAAAATATTGAGAACTTTACGTTTCTTATTTTTGAAACTATCTTTACAGCATTTTTTTGTGTATATTGGACAGGGTTGTTTTTTTTATCGATCATTGTCTTTCATTTTGAATTTTATTCCAAACGTTATTTATTCACAATATATTTGGTTCACATTAAAATCTTTGAAACTTTATTTTACATAATGAGAATAATAATAGTAATAATACTTGTAATAATAATAATTCAATCTTGATTCATCATTCGAGTATTCATATCAAATATGTAGTATAAGAAATTCAAAATATAATTTGAAATCAAAGAAATCTGTGTCACTGCATATAATTATCGATCTTATCCTTTCCACGGCATGAAAATGAAAAAAAGTTCTTCCAAAGATACAGTTTTTCTTATTCAGTAAAAATTCGAGGATTCTCACTTTTTTCGAATCATAATTTAGTCAGAATTTCCAATGTTATATAGGATATAAAATATAAAAAACGTATTTGTACAGTAGGTACAATTTATGTAGGTACAGTTATTATAGCGTATTTTGATAAAATAATAATTTTCATTTTGTCTCAGGATTTATGCAGTGATTATATCGCGTTCAAAGTGCTCATTGGGGTAGGATTGTCTCTTATACCCAGGGAATGGCACTCCAAAATCTTTGGCAAACTCTTCCAAGAGATCCGCATCGACTTTAACAATGCGAACAGTGCCATTTTTCGACTTGCTCAACTCCTGCAAGCGTCTTATGTACTCCACTTCTTCCACCTTACGTCTCTCCTCGAGCCAAGTGTAGACGAAAGAAAAGTATATTGTGAGATGTGTCACGTTCTCGTTTCCTTGTAGCCATTTGCTCAACAGGGGGGAACAAACTTCCGTTGGAGTTAAATTCGTATAAAGTTCCACGGATATTTCGTCGAATTTCGAATTATCCATCTTTAGATACGTATTTTCCCACCTGAAAGTATGAATTCATTGACAGTATGAAATATGAGATGCAGGAATCGAGTGAAAATTTTGAATTATCCTCCCGAAACATTTTGCTTACGATTCAATGACGTTTCAATTGATTTGAAAGCAACAGACAATGAGGTCATAGAAATCCAATATATTAATCAGATGTTTTTTTCGTTATTATCGTACGTGGATTTCAAATTCTTTAACAGCTGGGCGTTCAAAATGTTATTTTTTAAGTCGAGCGTAAAAACGATAAGAAACAAAAAACATAATTATAACAAATCCAAGAACAAAGAACGATTCGAAGTATAGAATAATGGCAGTAAGAATAAATTATAAACGCTCACAAGTTGTAAAATGTTTCACATGAAAGTATAACAATAGACTATCAATCAATCAGTCAATCGATTTTTTGACAGGAATCAATTTCAAGATTATATATGAGAGATTGAAATTGTATTTGTGGTAAAATATTTGAATCGATTTTCTTGGTCATTTTTCAATATGCTTCAATTATTAGCGAACTTCCGTTTTTCTGTTTTCAGAGAAAAAAAGAATACTTTTTGCTAGATCTTTACGTTTCGAGTTTCTGAATGAGTTTTTATGTTGAACTTACTTGAATTACTTTAGTTACAAAATCCCGAGAGAAAAAATAAAAATTAGGACATCTTGACAACGAATGAACGAATTTTTATAAAATTCGGTATTGGAGGTTTTTTCGGGTCTCTGATCACGAATCCGGAGTCAGGTCTGCGATTCTCGAAGAAGCAAATCTAATATGCGAGTGAAAAATTCTAAAAACGTTCCTAATTTTATTGAAATTGGTATCCGAAGATTTTTTTGGAGTTTTTGACCAAGAATTTCTGAGGACGAATCCAATTTGCTGGCAAAAAATCTAGAAGTATCAAAATTTTGACACCAAGGTGTTTTCCGGACGTATTTTGCGCCGCTGATCACGAATTTGGATTCGAATTTCCGCGGAAGTGAATCAGATAATATTTTTGAAAAAAATAAAAATAATATTGCCAGATAATTTTGAGTAATTCTGGTGAAAATTTATGAGATAATTACCAGTGAAGAAACTTCTTTTCGAGGCAGCAAAAACAATCCTCCTGACTTTGAAAAGCTGCGCGGGTGATCGCAGGAACATTTCCCTTCGAGAGTCCCTTCATCTTCATTATCCAGGTGACTTTGGATGCTTCGGGGTTATTACACGCCGCCAAAAACTGCGTCGCCAAATCGTTGACTTTCTTTTCATTCGTGTAATCCGCCATCTGGAGGGGAAAAAAAACGTTTTCAGTTGTGAACGACTATTTCAAAGAGTCCTAGAAAAATATGAACTGTATGATATTTGATAGACAAAAAGCTTCGAATTTATGTAACCCAACATTTTTATGAGAAGATGACATAAACTTCTGTTGTCGTTGGAATTTTTCAATTATTGTAGACAAGATTGCACAAAAATTCACATCAAAAAGAGGTGAGTGAAAACAAAAAATTAGATGGTTCGCACTTGATTTTGTTATCCATGCAGTGAGCTAAAATATTCGTTAATGAATGTGGTTATTATTTGTATGAGAAGATACGCGATATTGCCAAGAGTGGTCTTCTTTCTTTTATCGACTGCTTCGACTTCGGGCTATAGAAAATTTTATCTCGCGAATGGGCTATAGAATGAGGAAACCCTGTATCACTTCCGAGAAGTCTGAACGAACCGATAAAACTGATATGATTTGAAAGAATTTGTAAGAAAAACGATACAAAATTTTCTCATTCGACGACTAGATTATTCGCTAGGATAAATTCACATTGAAGAGAATTTCATGGAAGAGAATAATTTCCTTAATCATCAGTATCACACAGGCGTAGTTATACACTCATCAACTAGCCACGACTTTCGTTGATAAAAATTCAAATTAGTAATTCGATTCGATATATGAAAAAAAACAGTAATCATATAACTAGGCCAAAATAGATTCTACGGTCATTGTTGATCTACATGTATTAGAATTTTTACAAATCGTCCAAAACTTCTGAAATTTTTTAGCCCTTTTGTCAGAATTCGAGGATAAAAAGCAATCAATCTTTGAAAAATAATTTAAACATTTTCTTGTCTACTTTTTTGAAAAGATTTTCATAAAGAGAGTCTGATTTACGTTACTATTAATATTCGCAATGTCGGACATCAGAGGCAGACAGAATAAAAAAAATCGTTCGTTTTCAACGCTGATGTTTGATCCGACAGAAAATAATATGGATCCGAATTTTTTGAGGAGAACAAAAGTCACATGAATTGTCACACGTGACAGCCGATTTAATTATGATTGATAACATCTCTTGCAATTACGCGCCTTGGAAGAAAAAAACGTCCTTTACTTCCTATAAGTGGAAAAATTATACTATTTGTTCGCAGCCTTCGTCTAACCGGATAAATCAATGAAGGTAAAAGGTTACAAATAAATAATTATTAACGGGATAAGGTGCCATTTTTTTCTCTTCATTTTACCGTTTGTTACTTTGCAAAAGAAAAAAAAAGAGAAAAAATGTTCGAAACGCATGAATAAATCGAAATTTCAAAGAATATTGAAAATCCATCTTGATCGTATAATCCACTACATAATTTGTTTTCTATCTACGTCAATGAAAGTATTTTGAATATTAGATACCAGCCAGCGTGATAAAAAACGTAAAAAAACCATACAGCTAACAGCATTCATCAAATGGGTTGATGGGTGAATTTAATTAATATTTAAATAAATAAATGTAAATGCTTCTGCAAATCCAATTCGGAACAGAAAATGGTGAATGCAATTTCGCGTTTCAAATACAATTTCACAAACTACGATTTAAAATGTTGACTGTATCAAAAAATTACTATTGTTCATAATTCGCATAATTAATATTGTCGTACTAGCGAAATTTGCAATTGCTGTAATTCAACGACCGAAATTGACCTACCTTGATAAAAAGCCCAGTGCCTTTTCGTATTCACAAAACTTGGATTGTATATTTTGGTTGACTTTGAAGCTCACCAAACTCACTGTACCCCGGTTGAATAACGAATGCGTTCTATTTCCATTGCGGGATCAGATGTATATACCATATGGTAGCGGTGGGACCGGTGTGGGGGAATCCCGCGTTTCAATCCAGTCATCGATCCGGCTAGCCTACTGTTATCGCGCCTGCGACGCATCAATGTGTCTCACTTTCCGGTTGTCCAGTTCTCAGACAGCGAGCGCGCCGCTCCTCTTTACGGTAATAAAGACTTTACCTGCAGAGGACCTGCGGTTATCTCCGAATCGGGCGAGTATTGGAGAAATAGAGACTACCAATGCACATCGATCCTCGTCGGAGTGACGTATTGGTGTCTTTGCACGTCGCACGATTCGGGGAAGCCCCTCATTTGAGGTTCTATTCTGGAACAATCAAAGCTTCATAACGATTGACTAGATATTCTTATTATCAGGGAAAGTCCCGACGTTGCGAAGAAGTTTAGCGGCTGAAATAAGAGAAGGAGATAGAGTTGGGAATTATCAACTCAACTTACATGTGTCATGGTGTAGATAAGCAGGTTCATTTCGGAGATAACACTTTTCATAACAGACTGCAACTCGATTAGATCATATTTCACATTCCAGCCCTCTAAACTAATTCAATTTTGTTACTGCAAATACATTCACAGTCTTCAAAATTAATATGCATGGATATTAGATACATTTTTAACAACTTTTTCTGTGAGTCGTGAGAATTGATTCATTTCAATTATTCTGTTCCCACTTCACACGTATGACTCCTGGCGGGAATAATGTGAACTTTGAATCACCTCGACGAGTCGCGGTATAACTACAAGTAGGTAAAACGGGTTCCCTATCTGCCATCAGTTGATACGAGTCGGTAATGCTTTCCTCCAGGTTTATTGGTCGTCGATATTGAGGTGCGTCAAGCTTCCTGAAATCAATTGCAAAAATGGCCTGTGAATTAGAAAATTCAGAGGCAACCTATTACACATCATAACAGCAAAAATAACGAACAAAATTAAGATACAATTTCATGGATGTTCTTGGATCAAGGAATTCAATACTCTTGATTATTATCAATTGTCATTGACTCATCAGTAATATTATATGTATCGTAGCTTGAAATATTGAATTATCCCTGATTAATTCAAGAATTAATCATTTCTTCAAGTATCCTTGATCATTTCAAGAATCAAACAGAGGAAAAAAATTCCGCACAAATATACGAAAAAATATTGTGAATACTTTCGAATATTTTTTCACAAAAACTCTATTTTTGGATCAGAAATAAAAGTATTGTTACATTAAGATAATGAATATTCCCGATTCAAATATGATAATACCGATAACATCGTCCTGTTCAATTCTTCTGGAATTATTCTGAATCTGATTTTGTTAATTACTTTTGAATGAAGTGTCAGATTATTCTTGATCAAAGATATACCTAACGTAGAATGTATTGAATAACGAAGAAATATTTGATGTTTTGTTTTTGTCTTGTGATCATTTATAATCTCCTGTCATCGTCTGTAAACCTATGTAATCTTCTGTAATCCGTGTAATCAGTGATTATCGGGAATCAGGTGTACGTTACATATTGGAGTGGTCAACCCCTCATTCCTTTCTCGACGAGTCTCGCGTGGAGACTCCTGAGCATATGCAACCAAGATGACATCGCATGACGACTAATTGACCCACCGCAGGCGTAAATATAGCACCACGTGTGGCTCATCGAAAAAAATCTTTTTTTCTCTTTGCCAGAAATGTTTAATAAGGAAAAAAAAGGTGAAACCTTCTGGAACAAATATTCGTTACAGCACACGAAGTACAAATTCGAGGAAATTCGCAAAATTGAAATCGTATAAATGTGCAAAAACTACTATTTCTCTGTACTCAACTCTGTATAACTGAAAGTAAGGGTGTAAGGGGTGTAATTTCGTGGAACGAGTTTCTGGTTTGCTCATTGGAGTTGAAAAACAAGACTTTGATATTCGTTCTTGGGACTCTACAGAAACATGGGTTTATTCGAGGATCTCCTGAACAACATCGACTACAGGATGCCCAGGATACCCAGGATGCTGGAGTACTATTTTTACTTTTATCTATTGTATTAGTAAAATCTTTTACGAACATTTTGGCGTAAGCAATAGGTATTTTTATTTTTCTGTCCAATCTTATCAATTTTTCTTAAAATGTGTGAAAATAAAATTTCTTGAAAGGAAGTTTCACTCGCAATCAAAAGTTGACGAATTCGGAGGAGGAACAACCCTTTGAATTAACGAGCTGAAAGCTTCTGAATCATCAAGAATGAACTGAAATAATTGGAATTGACCAGAATTGAGGAATAATTGAATTAATTAGGAGAAGCAAAAATTGTGTTGAATTAAATGAATCGATTGATCGATTTGATTTGTTTCACCAAAAAATATCAATAATAATAATGATAATAATGTGTCTGTCGGATTGAGAATCATTTCCCCCGCAGAAAATATATCTTCAAATAGGATTGTGGAAAATTCAATCAAATAATCGATCTTTCAATCATTATTTTATTCAATTGGTACAAAACGTTGATAACGCGCAGAGCTAAAATGTATCATTACATTAGTTGCGCGGTATCCTCAATAATATTTAGGTAACAAAAATACACACGTATAATATATAATATATTTTATATTCTACATTCCAATTTTCAATAAGTATGTAATTATAAGAAGTATGGAGCAATAATTGAATGTCTGAAAGAATGGAAAGAGAATGCGTACTAATTTACGTAAAAATCTACGCGAAATAAAAAAAATTACAAAAAAAAAAACACCATGCAAAGAAAAACAAAAAAAAACGTATTTTTCCTTCCGTCACATTGATTATACATATAGTACGTATAACATTTCCAGAAATGAGGAGAGAAAAAAATGAAAATGATTTGAAGAACAAACCACGATAAATTATATTCATATGTTAATGTTAATATCAACGGTCATAATATTATATAAATTTATAATTCTTATGATTGTCTGACCCGGAAGAAGTTTACGTAACATTACATAAAATGAACTACAAATTGGGTTCCCTTTTCATGTTGTATACGTCACATAAATTACGTAACTTATGGTTTTAGGTAAAGCAATAATTCTTCCAAGTTTTTCAATATCTCATCATAACACGGTATCATAATATCAACCTCAGCAAATCTAGCTAGGTAATCGGAACAAGATCCAAAATTAAACATTTTTGTCATAGCAGGTGAAAAACTGAGCTGCAGAATTTCAAAATCGCCTGCTCATCTCGAGGCTGTAGCTTTTCTCGTCTT
This sequence comes from Euura saliciscinereae, assembly GCA_018420115.1. NCBI lineage: Eukaryota > Metazoa > Arthropoda > Insecta > Hymenoptera > Tenthredinidae > Euura > Euura saliciscinereae. The sequence goes on along the minus strand of JAFFZH010013934.1, from coordinate 25,051 downwards.
CTAAGGAAAGGATAATACTGTCATATATTTATATAATACTTTTTCGGCTTTAGCAGCAAAAATTTGAACCCTCCTTTCTAATTTCATCCAGTGAGATTCGTTTTGGTAAGCCTAATACTAATTTGATTTTAAAGTAGTAGAAAATATAGAATCATGTTTGCATCCAAAATTACTTCGTTTTTTTTTCATCAGATTATAATGTTTTTTATCATTGTTGATGCCTTCTATCATATCTCCCATCAACTGATTAGTCTTCAATCGTTTTTCGTCATATTCTGTGTTAGTAATGAGTGATGATGGCCTGTTCGAGGCTATTATTGGGGTTCCATCGTTTTTGTAATCCGGGAAAATGGACACGAGCATGTCTAGCCAATCTTGACAGTACGTATGCGTTTATTTTCTTTATTCTGACGGACGAATGAGGATAATTAGCCAAATTTTGCAAGCGTCTGACGTACTCGGTTTTGGGAACCCTTCGGTCCCTACGGTTCCACGTGTAGACGAACGCAAAGTGTATCGTCAAACGCGTCACGTGTCGATTTTCCGAGAGCCAGTCCTCGAGCTTTGGGGCGCAGATTTCGGTTGGTGTATAGTTGGTGAAAATCTCCACCCACGTTTCGTACGGCGAGTTGTCATCCATGTAGTCATCCTCCCACCTGGGAATATGAAAGAATTTTGATATTAAATTCATATTAAATTCAAAGCAGGAAAAAATTAGAAAAAATAGACGAATCAATTCAAAATGAAAAAAAATGATGTTTAAATAAAAAATAGCAATTTGAAACATGAAATATAAATTGAAAGAAATGAAATACTTTGAATTATTTCACAAAACAAAACAAAACAAAAATGTCAGTCACACCTCGAACTGTAAAATTAGCAAAAAAAAAATCAAGGTCACGTCAACGACGAAATGAATATACAGCTCAGAACTATCTTCGAGAATTATTTGAAAAGCCTAACAAATTTTCGAAAAGCTTTTCAAAGATTGTTGTACATTTTTGAAAAAAATTTTTCAATCGGTGATCAATGTTCAAACATATTCGGTTGATTCTCCTCCAATGAGACGTGATTTAAATGAATGATAGAAAGAAAAAATGGCCTCTAGATCATTTTTTTCTCGATATAAAAATGAGAAAAAATTGAATTACCACTGTATAAACTTTTCTGTAGTGAAAACGTAATCGTTATGGCTTTCGAAGGCGATGCGTGCCGTAACCTCTGGGCGGTTTCCATCGTCGAATCCTATCTTGACTCTGACTATCCATGTGCAGCCAATCGCGCCATCGTCGTTGCATTTTTCGATCAGGTTTTCCACGAGATCCTGATACTCGGCTTTGTCCTGGTACTTCATGATTGCTTCTATACCGTTTATCTGAAAACAAAAAAAAAAACAAAAAAAAATTAAAAATTGTAACACGATTCGCTGATAATTTTTTCAACATTTTCAAACTGATAATTTTGCATTTCCCTAATCAAAATAATCAATGAAAACCTCTGCGAGATTATTGGAATGATTGATTCTCTTGTGAATTTTTTTACACTTCGAAAAACTTACATCTAAGACAATGGTTTATCAATTTATTGTACCTTATTATTTATTGTATCTATATATACCTAACAATGATTTTCCCCCACGATTTTTTATTATGAAGCTGAAGCTACATTTCGAAATTCTCGTGAATAAAATCACGTGGTAAAGATTCATTTCTATACTTTTTTGAAAGTATTCATTTTGATCATATCGAACAAAATTCAAATTCTGTGGCCTCATTGTCGCATTTTAATTAAATTCAGCCTATTTGGCTGCTAACTATGGCTGCTAGCTTCAGCTTCATTTTTTGATTCGGCTTCACGATTTCCTGTATAATTCCCCGATCTTAAAAAAACACTCTCAATTTTTTTTTCTGATTTATCTCGTCAACCGTTAATTTTTTATGATAATTGCACTCCATCCAAAAAAAAATTTTTGAGTCTAAAAAAATTCTCCAGAATCTAATTCTTCATTCCTTCCAATTATGGACTGATTTTTTTTTTCTTTTTTATGTAGCGCTTAGTCGCACGTCGCAGCTGGTTTTGAGGAATAAAAAAAAAAAAAAAATATGTTATGCAATTAGACACTGGTTTATCAAAAAATGAATGATTACATGCATAATCGTGTATTCAATTATAAATTACAGAAATTAGGAAGTCAAAAATGAAAACTATAGCTACGACAAGATTAGAGTCTGTATAAAAGATTCAGTCTAAGGAAATGATTATCACAAGTACTGAATAATTGATATTGAGTATTGCAGAAGAAAAATAATAATAATCTCAAAGTTGAGTCACCAAGAAGATTTATATTATATTTACAGAAGTGGCTGAAAAACTTTTCACATTTTGACAACGATTGCATAGACAATAATTATCCATCAAAATATGACATTGAGTTGAACCTTTCTATAAATTTTATTGAAACACATAGTAGAAAACTCTGTTTCTGTGATTCTGGTCTCACGTCTAACGATGTTGTAAGTACGAACGATTCGTTTGTGTTCCTTCGATGACATTCGTCCGAATGTCCGATGTTCCCATTTGATACTGTTATCTGTGATTTCTTATGAGTATGTAAATAAACCCAGTTTTCACGGACAAATTCTATTTCAAATATTTCGAACGTCGTTCAGCTATTTTGAAATTCGTTTGAAACAATTTTCTCTGGAATATCCAGCCATCAATCTGAATCATCATTGAATGAACTAATCATGAACTTTGTTTCTCTTTGTTCATTGCAAATAACAAATTATAATTTTTGCTAAACGAAATATAAATCAACAAGTTTTCATGTATCAGAAAAAAAGGGTCAACGTATTGACGGAAAAACTTATCAAAGAATCGAGTCGCTGTTACAGAAATCGATCATAGAACGCCTATCACTAATTTGTAGAAGCTTTATGCCTATCACATACTTTTTAGAGACCCAAGAACCGCTTCGCGAATCGATTTATTCGTGCGAATATGATAACCACTGTCTCTATCACCGAAAATTAATCAATCAAACTTTGCTATCGACTTGAATCACACAAATAATACATCAACACAAGCTTAGCGGTGCCTGTATACTTTCCAAGATTTGGAACACTACTGATTTGAAATTTAGAATTTGCTTGAGTTTCGTTGCCTCGTCTACATGTGGTGGGAGTCAGGGTGGGGAAGTGGCCCAAAAGTAGGAAGAATATTGAGGGTTTACCTAGGACTGTTTAAAATCGAAATTCCTCGAACCATAATAAGAGGATAGTTTATGGGCCCATGGTGTGGCATGTGGCCATTTGGCTAATATCAAGGACCCATGCAATAAAACAGAGAATTTCCCAAAAGAAATTTCGGGAAAGGGCTCTAAAGACCCCAAAAGCAACCTTCGGCGGTTTATACAGAACCTATGGTCACCAAATGTTATTGAATACACAGAAAATTGGAGAAAGTAATAAAGTAGGTATTCAGATATTGAATGAGATTGAGGATTATAACAAGTTTATGAATATTCAGACTATTTCTGAGTCGTTGTACAATTATTCGTGGAACGGAGGGAATAACTGAAATGATAAGAAATATATGAAATAACTAAAATAATGAGAAAAAATTGCAATAAAAAAAACTGCGCTAATAAAAATCAAATGGCCTAAATTAGGTGAAATAATGTGAAGTGAAAACAAAAAAAAATCATTTGAAATGAAAGAAAAAAAAGAGGAAATGTAATGAAGAAGATAATTTGGAAAAAAAAAGAAGATGAATTCAAATAAATGAAATAATCTGAATTATATTTCAGTAAGAAAAAAAAAATACTCTGCACTTCGAAGGAAGACTCAACAAACTCGGAATGCGTTCCGTATGAATGATAACAGCGCAGCCTGGGTCAACTAGACCTTGCTTCGCTGTACAGGGTGTGAAAAAAAATTAACTAGATTCCAGCAGCTGTGGCGTCTGATTTTTATAATTGAAGGATTCGATGGATTAAAAAAACGAGAAAATGACGAAACTATCGAAGGAAGGATATAATGATGTATCCATCTAGAGCCAAGATGCTCATATAACAAGAAAATTCATTTGATAATAATTGACAAAAATTAATACACAAGATTAATTATATTCAACTTTGTCGAATTCTATAATTAAACTGAAAGAAATCACATCACCCTTGAAAGAATATCTAAATCTAACAATGAAAATGATCTGTTCAAGAATTCCTAAATTATTGTTGATCAATAGAGAAAAGACCTACAAGGTCAAAAAGAAGCTGGAAGAATTTAGGCTACTGCGCACTATCTGAAAATATGAATTTAGTCGAAAACTATTCGGAATTCTTGATCGACAGTGTAAGGCTCACCTGAATTCTTCAAGTCCCCGCAAAAGTCACCGCAAGAATTTCAAATCTGGTCTGATTCCAAGACGCAATTCAACGTACAAACGAATTCGAGGTACTACAAAGAGTGACGAGACGCAGAAAACGTTGCGTAAGATCCAAGAGGAGAAGCTGCTCCGTGGAGGGAGACAGGTTCACTCCCCTTGTTTTCGCTATGGCTCCGTAGATCAGAAAGAGATGTATAACGATCAAAAGGGAAAAGGAAGGATGCAGCGTCTGCTCGGGGACCAAGGCTGGGACTTACGCCCTTACTAGCCGAACGATGTCTTGTTTGCGACGAAACTGGAGCAGTAGGTACGTCTAACCTGCATTCAATAGACCCCTGGGCTTCGCTATAGGGCCTTTCCTAAAAATATTGATCTCTCACTTGAATCATGGTGTGACGAGCGGCTAGTCCGAGCGAACAAGTTAAATAAATAATTAAATATTCAAATAACAAGATGTTATGCTACTCGCTACAAAATGAACAATTGTTCTTACGAACAATCTTTTTATGAGTGATTCTGTCAGGAATATTATAATTGAATCACCCGTAGGATCCGCGGTTGTTCAACGTCCTATACAGGCGCGTTATTGTTGAAAAAAATTATTAAAAGGGCTAAAACTAAATTAAACCAGAAGTTGAAATATATTCTTCAACGATTATTAAAATCAATGAGATGCAACTACTACACAATTAGTAGTAGGTGCATGATCTATAAAATGAAAATGAAACACAAATATAGTAATATAGTGCTACTAACGGTCAGTTAATATAATTTTACAAGAGTAATATAAATTTCTTGTATCAAATCAGACTCTAATTTATGGAATTCTCCTAATCCTCAATCCGTCCATATCATTTCAATCTTGCAATAATTCTAATTGCCTATTGATTAATAATATACAAAATAGAATAGAGGGTTGTAAAGAGGCGGCACCTGGGTGGCAGGTTCGTGACCTACAGTCACTTGTTCTAATGTGTCGTTACTCGTTTTATTTCAACATGGTGCGTTTCAGTGACTGAAAGTTTGTTTCGACGCCCTCAAAGTTGGAGAAAAAATCCTGCTAAGTTTCGTTTTCACATTTTTTACGGATTCGATACGGCCAATTGTCATCATAACAATGAATACTTACATACCTAGGCTAGAAAATCACGTACGGCCCAAAGTTAGATATGCGTTTTTTGGTTAGGTAAAATCAGTTTGTTGAAAAAATTCGAGCGTGGGGGAACAATGGGTCAATTTATTTAAGATCCATGGAAATAGCACATTTTCATCATCCGATCAGGTTTTTACTAATTAACGTTCAAAATGATCCCCAGTAAACAGTTCGTTATCGGGAATCGCGACTTTAACTCCTAAATTATGTTTTTGTAAAACAAACGTCACAATCTCATACTCATTTATGTACGTTGACGCTGTTTTTTTCCTACCGATTCAATGATTCCGACTGATTGAGTAACTGGACTGGAAAAGGCATTAGGTGCTTACTAATTTAAATTAAAAAATTTATTTTGTCGAAAATTGCATCACTTTCAGCTGATTACCAGGTTGACTCGTAGTGCCCCATGGGGTGACCCATTGTACCCCACGGGTGGGGCACAA
>JAFFZH010013934.1:0-19053 GCA_018420115.1 Euura saliciscinereae | reverse complement strand
GTCATGAATTCCACCTGGTCACAATTTCAAATATCTTTCCAAAAAAATTAGAAAAATCGAAAAGTGAAAACTGACCCATAGTGCCCCACTCTCCCCTACATAAAAATGGAAACGAAACAGATTGTAACGTGCGTCGAGACTTACAAGCTTTTGGCGAGTGGAGGAATGAGCCACAGGTGAAGGTATAGGTGTATGGCTGATGTTGCGTACCGCGGGCAGGCTGCTGTGCAGATTGGCAGGCGCACGTTCCACTAATACACTGTTGGTGGTGTGTTCGAGTCTCAGTTCAGGGTTTTATGCACACGTTTACTTAAGCGATTGAATCTACGCGGAGAGTTATAAAGCACTGATTTTAATTATGCGAAAGGTGAAAGAAGAGTGACTCGAAAATGTTAAATTGGAATATTATAACCTTCTGTTAAGAAGCGCAAAACCTGATTTTTACACTGATTAAAATCCGAACTTCAGTGTTTTATAATGAAAAAGAATTTAGCTATCGAGATTTAGAGTTCCTTCGGGCCGTGATCCTATGCCAACACAGAGGTTGTAAGGGCGGTTATTCCAAACTATGTGACTCTAACTTTTATCCCGGTTCTCTGCATCCGCACACTGTGTGACTTGGTGGACAAAATACGAATTTTCAAGTGCGGAGCTCCTGAGCTGGACTCTATGTGTATTAATGCGCCGGCCAAGGTGCAAGTTCAGCACTTTTCTCGCCTCCTAATTGGTTAGGCGTAGGGACTTACTTATGAGTCCCCGTGCGCGTGCTGCGGCTCATTACTCCACCTCCAGCGGCTATAGGCTATAGTCTCTGCGCTGTAACTTATTATTTTAACAATAATTAATTTAGACTCAATGATTATCAACATTCACTCAACAGGCATTCCTTAGTGGATAGTCAATTGGGTGAAGTCTTATCTTTAACGGTTTTTTTTAGATTTCTTCTTATAAAAATGAATAATTTTAACAAAGAGTTATTTCGAATGGACTATAGGCGAAGCATGGGTGTTCGGCGTCAGCAAAACCCCATGGTTCCAAGTACTGACCGTTTGTAACACTAGCCTAGCCTACTTATCGGGGAGTACGTGCCATTTCTGCCTCTTGAGGAGGTGATGAATAACTAAAAGAAATACAATATTTGAAAGCGAGTTTGAAAGAATGTAAAAAGAAACGACGTTCTAACGGACCGTAATAAATAACGCTTAGGTTTACACCGAGTTTACACTCAAGTGCGGGCGCACGTCCGTTGGACGGAAATAAAATAAAAATGAAAAATGAATTTAGGTACGATTAGCTAAAGTGCGATCGTAACGATGGTCATTTCTTTATTCAAGATACTTGCGATTATGCGTTATTTTCGGGATCATCCAAGGACAATTGATGGATCCCAGGATGTCTTTGATCGTAAGATATGGTGACCTGAAGTTTCCATGAACAAAACAAGACAGAATAAATTTCTATCAAATTTCTATTTATGGGTTGGCCGGATGTGGGAACAATTATATGAATATTATTTTCGACAAAAAAGATGAGGCTTCCGGAATCGGAAGAATGAAACAAAAAATATCCTTTATTTTCTGAAATTTCAACGGTTCATGACCCGTTTGAATGCTGCGGGTTCGAATTCGGCATATCACTCGATTGTTCGCGATAGCATTCTCAGAAGATAAGGGATCAGGCAGGGCCTAGATTTAAAAAAATAGCATTTTTTCTTTCATCTATTGTATCAGTACAGTCTTTTACGAACGCGATTCGGCGGAAACATGGCTGAAAAATTCGGAAAATTGAGCTTAGGAGAGCGAAAAGTGTTGGATGGTAGAACTTTGAACGCGATCATCTAGAACATCTAGATTCGATTAATTCCATTAACCAAATTCATAATAGGATTTATTCCATAAGAATTTAAATGATATGAGTTTGTCAGTATGCTGTTTACTTTCTTTTGTAAAAATTGCGGATACTAGACGTTTTATAAAATAAAATATTTCAGTTATGAAGAGGGCCCTCTTCCGGGCCGAAACGTCAAAAAAGAGTTGTTTATTGACTTCTGAAACCAAGAAAGTTTTACAATACTTGAGGATAAAGTCAAAAAAAGAAGATTTACTAATAATCTGTAATGTTTCATACAAAAGGTTACAAAAAATGCTTGAAAAAAAAAACTCCAATTATTAGCTGACGATAAGATGTAACTTTTCATAATCATCATCTTGATCTAGTCTCTATGACCGAAACAACATCGTATGTCGTATTTTTCTTCCGCCGTAGTAATATTTTCTCGTATTGCACTATCTGAATATCAGTGTTCACAAGATGAACGAAAGCTGAGCCTTTCGGAATCAGAATAATTGAAGGAAACTTCCTTTTTTCGAATTTCATTGTCCTCTACCCCCTGAAATCATGGTTCAAAGTCGTGATAATACTCAATTTTGCCCACGTTGACATTCTGAGAAGATGAGAAGATCCTGAGTCACTTGATAAGCCGATTGATTATGTCACGTATATGAACCACTCAAATTCGGAACAAATTCAGGATTTACTCCCAGCTTGGTCGACAACAAATTCAGCAAAAAGGTGCAGACTTGGTGGAGATATCTTATACTGTGAGGGTAGCGACGGTTAATTCGAACAAGTTTAGACGCTTGACCTAATTAGTCAATCATATAACCGCAGGACTGTGGTGCCCGATAAGAGAAGTGCATTGATACTGTTATGAGAAAATCCCCCGCAATATTCATCGAAATGAAACACGTCCGGCAGGAAGGGGCGTAAGCGAAAATCTATTGAAAAATACATTTGCGTGTCACAAATTAATCACAGGAAGCAGAGCAGAATCTTCGCTTTCGTTCGCACTTCGAAATTGGACCGTCACACCGAACAGTCGTGCCTCTGACACTGCAGAGAATCTTCAACTTAATTTTCTAACATTCTGAAATTAGAGTCTTTCTCTTTTGACGTTGAAATTATTGCATTTCTGCTTCCGTTAGGAATTTCGAAATATCCTACGGGACCCAGTTTCTGTCGACCAATCAAGGTATGTCATTTGTTCAACGGTAACATGAAATACTCCGTTAATATTGTAGACTGATCTACGATGTGTGAAAAAAATATGCGAATTCAGTGCCAGAGTCTAAATATCCGAAGCTAGCCACAAAGCCTCAATTATTCGATTGAATAAGCAACAGTGGTAGCTAGAAAAAAAAAACTCATCTTCTTCGCGTGGACATATTGCCGAATATTCGTTTGACCAAAAGGATAAATAAAAGAGTATTATACTGCAATATTAATCGCAGTGGAGTGATTGAATCGTCAAGGAAACGTCCCTGTCACATTTCGAGTTGCACATACACTTGTGAAAATGTAGCGCACTTTCATACATCAGGCGTTCCATTTGAACCATTTCGAAAATATACAACGATCTATGCAAAATTAAGAGTATCTATATCATATTCGACGTCAGTTGTCCGCTGGGACGCGAAAGTGAACTATACCTACTTTCAGCGAGGAAGTATATTTTTTTCAGTTTTCTTTACATCAGTTCGCAGAGATCCACGACTGCGCGACAACATGCATGTCCCGATTGCCAACTACATGCTGCCGGCGATGCAGATCGTGTGCCATTTGGTCGTTCCGGGCACCGGCCCGGACTTCAACGTCACCAATCTGGGTAAGAATTGGTACAACACCGAATTGATCGCGAAACGAATTGTTTATCTGGAACGAGTTTTACCCGCAGTCATTCGATGAAACTTCGCGTTTTAGTTACAGCCATTGGCCAGACGACCCCCACGCCGCTTCCGGAAGGCTACGTTGCGCACCCTGATGTCGGATTCGCTTACAAGGTTTACAATGAAATTGCGAATGCGAGGGACGCTAGACGACGCTGCATAGAAGAAGGTGCTCAACTGGCACTCATCGACTCCGCTGAAAAATTGATATACGTAGAGCGCCAGGGTCACAATACGCAATACGCACATGTTGGAATTATTCGTATGTACGATGACCAGGTGTGGGCGGCTGTGAGCACGGGTGAGTTTTTACTCGCCGATTATCCTAGATTCAACACATCCAGATGACATAACACACGCTTACTTTGATGATACAGGATTGCCGGTATCGTCATTACCCTGGAAACGTCGTGAACCTAGCGGCGATACTGACTGCGTCCGGATACATTTTGGGCTCAACGGATTGGAAAATTATGCTTGCCGTGGTACCTTCAATTATGTATGCGAAATCCCAATTCTGACAAATATTGCGATGAGCGCCAATTAAGCACATGACCCGTTGGCACTTTATAATATGGCTGATGGACAGAGAAAAACTGGACTACCGTTCACGGAAAAGATCATCAGTGACTCTGACAAGTTTCATACCGCTGATCGTCCATGTATTCCTGCAAGAATTTTCCCATTTGGTGAACAATAATTTATCGATTATGTAAACCTCACAAGAGAGGGTTGAACTAAATTACGTATTTTTTCCATTTTCTTCGGCAATTAAATACTTACGTTAATTAGAAATATATATACATGCATTTGAAGTTTGTATACTTTCAATAAAACTTATATAAGTGAGATATATATTTTAATGTTCAATGAATTTTTTCCATCCCTTGTTCCAAATATGAAACGATCAATTTCTTCCTTTTATAATATCGAAAAAAAAATCCAATCTCCGGAATTGAACGATACTTTCGAGAATTCAAAACCGAAACTTATTTCAATTGAAATACATGAGGTAAAAGTGGCTATGAACAAGACATTGACTATTGAAAAAGTGGCCAATGATCGTTCGATCCCATTTTCTAAATGGATCCAGCTTGTAAAATATTGGTCTGGAATTTTGAATCACCTTGTACATACATAGATTGGTTATATCAGTTTTAACTCAACATGTAACGTGTTTTGTAGCGGTCAAAAATAATTCATAGACGCTCAACGCTGATATGAATACGATTGCACAGAAAATCTCGTATCGCTTGAGTTATCTGTAGAAAACTGACTAACGATAAACTCATAAATTTCAAAGCTGCCGAACAAATGCTTGCAAACAATGCACGTATACCAAGATCATAGGTATGTATCACAGTCGAATCTGTCCCTTCCATGATGAATATGAATTCTTATGATTCGTGAGTTTCAAGGATGGGTATACTTGAAGGCGCTTCATGAATTGTTAGCCAGGTTCAACACGAAGAGCTAATCAACAGGACCGTGTGGTCTCGGCACTTTTTTTCAGCAGTCCTTGATAATTTGATAAAATACGTGTATATTAATTGTCGGCAGGAAATTTGGCAGTAAGATCAAGGCTGACAATTAGCGAAGATATCGTACGCTTTAGGAGAAGTCAGGGTTAATTCGAAGAAGTTTGGATGCATGACCTAATCGGTTGATCATATAACGGCAGGACTACTCTCTAAATTTGAATCAGTGAAAATTTCACTAATTGAATCAGTGACCTGGTATTTCACTGCAGAAACAGTGACTTGAACCCTTTTTCACTGGAGTATCAGTGAAGTCCATTTCGGCAGTGATTTTACCACTGCTGAACCAGTGCATGACTTCACTGTTTCGTCAGTGACTTTTCGAACGGTAGGGGCGCCGCGTACGCCGAGTCTCTAACCGCCATGGAGCTACTAACCCCCAAATAGTTCGCGTTCATAATGTTTTGCGTGCTGATTTGGGCGTCGGTTCAACCACGTGAACTGTTCAGTAAAAATCATAACGTAAGTACACATGCGGATTTATCAAATTCTTTCCAATTTGACTTGTTAGTTGCAAATAATCAATAAATTGTGTGAATATCGCGGTTCACTGTCTTACATTGAATTCTAATATATGTTTGTACTTTTGGTAGGTTAGGTTTTGTCACTGCGTCCAGTCTTGACTCGCTCCGGTGACATGGGAGACGGAGAAGTTCCATCTCCGTTGGACTTGAACGTCAACCCTCGCACCTTGCATCGAGTCTTGGCTCGCTCCGATGAGATGGGAGACGGAGAAGTTTCACCTGCGTTAGGACTTGGACGTTGGCTCGCTTCGACGAGATGGTCGGCGGAGAAGTTTCATCTGCGTTAGGAGTTGGTTTTTTCTCTACTTGTAATGAAGACTCGCGCAATAAAAATGTGTCGAATATACCATCTCGTCTTTCCGTTTCGAGAATATTTTCAACCGGATCAAATTTATATAAGAACCAATAATTTTCACTGATTCAATCGGTGAAAATTTCACTATTTGAATTAGTTATTCAAATTCACTGGATAAATCAGTGCCTTTTCACTGATTTCCAGTGGTATACTTATAACTGGAGGCATCAGTGACTATTCGCTGATGATCAGTGACTATTCACTGATTTAAATTTAGAGAGTATGGTATACCTGATAAGAGAAGTGTAATGATTATTTTGAGGCACAGATAATTCGCAATTCATCAGAATGATACACACGTCCGGCAGGAAGGGGCCGGGCGTAAGCGAAAATCTATTTTGATACACATTTGTGTGTCACAGATTAATCATAAGAAGCGAAGCTGAATCCCCGCTTTTGTTAGAAAAACTCGTCACTTCGAAGTTGGACCGTCACAGGGCTCAGTCGTGCCTCCGTTGCAGAGTCTTCAACATCGTTTCTCGACTTTTCCTTGTTCTCCACTCTTTTTGCATAATTAGCTCCTCGTTACCAAAAGTTTCTTTGAAACTGTGACGAACATGGAGACCAATGTAGCTAACTACATGCTACCAGCGATGCAGATCGTGTGCCATTTGGTCGTTTCGGGAACCCCCGGACGCAATGTCACCACCCTAGGTGAGAACATCGCACCGAATTGATAAGAACACAAAGAAATTTCGATTTGGAACGAATTTTATCTACAGTCATTCGATAAAACTTCACTTTCCGGTACCAGCTGTTGACCAGACGACACCGACGCCCCTGCAGCCCACGCCTCTTCCAGAAGGCTACGTCGCGTACCCTGATGTCGGATTCGCTTACAAGGTTTATGATGAAAGTGTGTCCTGGATGGAAGCTAGGAGTCGCTGTGTACAAAATGGCGCTCAATTGGCACTTATTGACTCCGCAAAGAAGGCGCAATACGTAAAACAACAGAAGAAAAGTGATAATTACCCGTGGGTTGGAATTATCAACATGTACGATGATAAGGAGTGGATTGCTGTGAGCACGGGTGAGTTCATCTTTGACGATGATGCTTATATACCTTCACACATAACACACGCTTATTTCTGTGACACAGGATTGCCGGTAACGTCATTGCCTTGGAGAAGTGGTGAGCCCACCGGCGATTACGACTGTGTTGGGGTGGATTGCGACTTGAACGGATTGCGAAATAATCGATGCAATCTTCCGTTCAACTATGTATGTGAAATCCCAATCCTCGAGAAGAATCCGATGACCGCCAATTGAGCATCCTCACATCCTGCGTGACGGAAGCTTTTGCGAATCAACCCAAGGAGAATGAACTTTGATTATTCCGCTTATCATAACATTTTATCCTGTTTATTCAGACAGCGAAATTATTCGATAGATTAATTCATAACCCGAAGATGTATAACATGTAACCAGTTCAATACCAAATAAATATTCTTCATATTCGGATCCTGTCAAGAGTAATGTTCCTCATGAGATGAACAAAGCGGATGTTACCCTAAATCCTGGAGATTACTTCACTCTAATACGAACCTGAGATCCCGGGTCACGGGTGAGTTTCTCTAGTTTTTTACATGAAACGACAGATCCTCGAATGACAGAACGTTTAAATAATGGACAACCGATTGAATCGTCGTCTTTGATCAACAACATTCCGAAGCCAACAAAGTTAACGATCAAAATTTAATCACTGATAATTTCATCATGACGATCATTCTTCTTATTGTTGGCTTCTCATTTTCCAAGTTTTTCATTTGGCACGTCAGAATCGGCCCTCGCAATAACACATGAATATTATCACACAGCTGTCAGATTGAAACACATGACTCATGCAGAAATAATTGATATGATTAATCCTCTTTTGAATACACAAACGACATGTTTTCAGCACGTAGCCGGTCGTTAAAGACACTTGATTCGTAGCCTAAATGGTTTTACTTAAAAGCAGTAAACGAAAGTAATTCCGTTTTTAGATTTTAACAAGAATTGAAATATACTTGATGAAATTACTCAATTTGAGTGGACTGTTTTGATTTAGCTATCAAAGGGTCTTAAAAAGATTTACTAAGGTCTTAAGAAGGTACGATTTTGAGTTTTGATTGATTCAAGTTTATTTTGTATATCTAATTACAGTGAAAAAAGATTAAAATATAATTTCAAATGTTTTACTCAAAAGGTTACAGAAAATGGTTTCAGAAAAAGCTGCAATTGTACGCGTGACCGAAGATGTAACTCTCATGAGCTAACGATAAGATATCGTCACTCTTTATAATCTTAACGAAAGATGTTTGATTTGGGTCCCTTTCTGATGTTGAGGAATCTCAAGCATCACTTTGCCATTCGTCCTTGTACATGTTTATATGTATAAGTATTTTATAACTAGGCAATAACCAGCTAGTAGGAAGATATCATAATGGCTACAAGTCACGTACTCCTCAGGATGCGGTTTTTTTCATTTCTCATATCCTTGATGAGTATGCTGTGATTAATCGAAAGAATACAAAATAATAACTATAGAAAAACTTTTAGAATGTTCTGGAAACAAAGAAGAAGTAGAAACAAATAAAAACAAGCGGGTTTGGGCTGACTATGAGCCAGCCTTCGAACTTCCCGTTATTTATTTTGTTCTCAGCTATTTTGAAATTTGTAATTCTGACCTCAGATTCTTGATCAGCGGTCCAAAAAACCTTCGAGTACAAATTTCCGTAAGATTTCGTATGCTTTTAGTGTTTTTCCCAGGAAATCGGACTCTCCATTTTGAATCCCGCTAATCTGACTTCAGATTCGTGATCAGTGACCCAAAAAACCTACGAGTATTAAGTTTCATCCAAATCCAAATGTTTTCAGTTTTTTTGTAGCATATCGAATACGCCAAGTGAAAATTTTGCAAAACTGACTTCAGATTCGTGATCAGCGATCAAAAAAACCATATGGTACCAAATTTCATTGAAATCCGTTGATTCGTTCTCAAGATATTGTCATTTTTGTTGTGTTTTTTTAGAATTTTGTTATTCGAATAGGTCAAAAAGTACTAATCCGATCAAAGCCAAAATCTAATCAGTTCTAAGTTAAGAAAAGCCCCGTCGATTGAGCCCAAGTTGATCAAAATCCGACTACGCGTTCTCGAGATATCGCGCGGACAAAAATGTGGTCACGCACATACACACACACACACACACACACACACACACACACATACACATACACATACACACACCCAGACGTCAAACTGAAAATAGTCGGAGGTGATTCTTTGGACCTCGAAACGTGAAGATTTAGTGAAAACTCAAATTTTCATTTTCGGGGTGATCACAATAACTTCCTTTTTTCTCTGAAAACAGAGAAACGGGAAGTTAAATATGGAATTGGTACTCAAGAAGTAACAATAAGATAAAACAGAATCTTTAATATTATGTTATTTCAATCATTATATACTAAATTAGAACTACTATTATTATTACTACTATTAAAAATGTTTCGAAAAATAAGCATATTTACCCTTTTGTTTCGCAAATTTCCAAAAGGTTTTCACTTGTATAAAACTTTTTATATGATAAGACTTTTTACATATATTTTTGTATGATAATATTCATATATGTATACTTAGGTCCTATTTTTTTATATGGGTCAATTTGGAAGAAGCATTAATATATTCTTTTCAAATCGACCCCCTGTCGTTTCCTATCCATGTACATACATAGTATACATATATAGTCATAGGTACTACAGTTCTTCCAATATTTTACAATATTGTCAGTTGTCACCCAAGCTACTGGAATCGACCCTCTTTTGAAGTACACTCATAGAAGATACTTGGAGGTAGGATGACTTGATGATTTGTTACAAATGAAAAATATGTTGAAAGACTTGGATGATTTGAATATGGGACCGCACAACTATTACCCCCAAGATAGGTAGAAACTGGTCTCTGACTGGTCGTTTTAGTGTACTACTTCTGATTCCATAAAATTTGAAACGCGATTTTTCACATTCACTGAACGAATATAGTAACAAACAAATCGTCAATCGTCCGAATGAGGCTACTTCACGGAAATTGTTAGAACGATAATGGAAATTGTTTACTGACTGCAAGAATATATAATGAATTGAAGGTGTGTCTTTCATACCGAAGTTGGATTCAATTTTTCATTTTAACACGAAAAATTCAACAACCAGCAAGAAAAGTTTCCATGAAAATATCTGCACACTAAAATTTATCTCTTATCTATAGAACAAGTGGAATCCATTTAGTCTAAAATACTGTCTTGGACTATGCCCACAAATTTGAATTGTTCTTTTTCAGATTCGACATTCTTGCAATCAGTGGGCGATGGTAGAAAAATTATGATTATATCTTTTAACGTATCAGGGTTGAAAAAAAGTTAGCATCATCATAAAAAAATTTTGTATCGATCTCTGTGATCTGAAGTATTGGCCAGCCAGCCAGTTTTTGAACCACCCTAGACGTCTCTGTGGTAATGCGTGACAATGTATCGTTGCAAATGCTTATTCCAATCGGGTGGATTTCGGTAGCCTGGAAACGGCACACGAGCCTGTCTAGCGACCGATGCCAAAACCTTTGTTCTAATTTTTTGAACTCTCACAGATGCCCCAAGAAAGTTCGCCAAATTCTGCAAACGTCTGACGTACACGAATTGTGGAACTTTGCGGTGTTTCTTGCTCCAAGTGTAGATGAAACCAAAATTGATCGTCAAACGCGTCACATTTGGATTCTTGCAGAGCCAAATTCTCAGTTTTGGTGTACATATTTCCGTCGGGGTGTAATTGGTGCAAATATCGACCCATGTTTCATTGGATGACCTTTCATCAGTCTTCGAATACACGTTGTAGTACCTGAAAACGTGAATCAATTTGTGAAATTGTGTACGAGGACTAACAAATGTTGCTAATTGTGATATCGAAAATTTCGAAATTCGATTCGTTTCGTTTTTGATGTCAATGTAATAGAAAAATATGTCCAAGTACATAAATGAATATCAACCCTATAAAAAAGAATTTTAGTTACCAATCCAAGAAATTGTTCACCACCAAGACGTATTTGGCATGACTAGTGAATGCGATTTGTGCTGTCACCCTGGGGGGTCCGTTGCAGGGTTTTTCTTGAACCCTTACTATCCACCTACACCCTGGTGAGCCAGGGGTGTTGCACTCTTCCATGAACTTCGCGACGTGCTTCTGGTATTCCGCTTGTTCCTGGTACTTCATTTTTTGTTCGCTCCTATCTGAAACAGTTATCGTAAATTCTATGTTAGACCATAATATGTAGGTAAATGAAATGACCCCCCTTCCCCCTTTTTTTAATTCGTCGTTGCAATGTTACAATTCCATGATCTAAGATTGTGCAATCGAAAATATTCCCAGTTCTCTTAGATTATTCATTCACCGTTTGCATTATCAGCAGACGAATGAGATCGTCGAACCAAATTACAGTTTTTGAGGTACAGGACCAGTAGAAAATCTTTAATCTTCATATTTTCAGACGGATTTATGCGGTAGTAAAATTATTTGTTTTATTTTCGAGTGTTGGTTGAGGGTCTTGGGATAAGATGTTCCCAAGTGGTGTGAAGAGGACGGTTTATGGCCCAGGGTGGGCTGCCATGTGGCCAATATCAAGGTTCGACAACGTTCTACACAATAAAAAAGAAATTTTTCGAAAAATAAACAAATCAAAAGGGCTCTATAAAAGAAGAAAGCGATTGAGGTACAGTCCTTCTGGTCTGCACGAGACACATGGTCGCCAAATGTTACGGATAAATCATTTAAAAAATGTCAATGATATTAGTCTTAGGGTGAATAACATGCAGGGTTGTTTTTTGCGCGCAAAATATTTCATATTGAGCCTTCCCTTCCTCAATTGAATAATATCGACACAAGAATTAATAATGTTTGTGCAATAATCCGTATTCTGATTACACTTCAATGCATGGGACTCTGGGGGTGAAGGGGTGAAAAATACCAACAAGGGGTATTCGCACAAATATATAGTCATTTTTTCAATTTTTTCTTCTTCAATTTAGACTGTTCTGCGTTTCAAAAAGTGTGAATAAAAGTTAAAGTGAAAGTATACAATGTTGCCAAAAGTGGCAAAGTACGAATATCCTCATTTTCTTCTGAGACGTTCGATAATTGTCGTATTATGAGATACCTAAGTGAACTGAATTTGCACAATCGCGATAAATGGAAAATTTCATGAAAAGAGGGTCGATTTATTTTGTGCAAAAAATATAAACTTTTCCAATTCTTTTTGAATTGTTGGAACCTTGTGTCACAGAACGTGAACGTCGTTATTACTGAGTTGTTCTCACTGATTGTGATGATTTTTACAAAAAAAAAGGGTACCTTTGAAAAGTTCGGCTGCCTTCACAACGTAATCACAGAAGTGGAATTTATCCTTTGAACTCACTGTTCATTCACCCTGCACTCCGGAGGAAGACTACTAAACGAATGCGATTTCCGCTGCGTCAGAATCTTGAGTAGGTGAGGTCTGTACCATGGCAGCGAGATAAAAGGCGGGGTTTGGTTACTTCTTGGCCAACGGTGAACCATGATAGCCGATCGTAGCACGGTCTTGGCTAACTAATTGAACCTTGTTTCAGGGTATGGTTTCAGGTTGTTGAACAGGGTAAAAAGAGAAGAATTGGTGAGATTCTGTCTCGTCTGAAGTTGCAAGCATTAATTATTCATGAATTTTAATCATAACAAATTATTAATAAAATTGATGAAAGAAAAAGTATCCAAAATCACTTATTAATTAAAATCTCATGTATTATCAATGGATCTATCAAATTATCAAAATAATGGTGGTTCAAATGAATCGACGGAATAACTTTGAAATCAAAGTTATAACAGAAAAATGACTGTAGTGAGTCTAATTGCGATCTAATGGATAATAATATCAGTCAGTGTATTAACGTCGAGAATACGCACGGTATGGTTAGATAAGCAAAGCTTCGAAACTACCTATAACATACTTTCTGTAGCTGATGCTAATCAACGCTTGATGATTAGTTTGGTATAGCACCTGACGTTTACATTCTTCGTAGGAACCATTACGTCACCTTTCTGTCGTCCCGCGACTCGATCCAGAGCAGCCATCGTGTACATGATGAAGATTCTATGCTTGGATTGAATATTTAATGAGCATTATTATCAATCTTTAAAATTCGCTGATGGAAAAGAAAAAAAAGTAAAGAAAAATAATAATAATAAATTGGAAATTAGTAGGTCGAAACCAAATGCGATGAACGTGATGCTGAACCAAGGAATTAATTGAATCGAATTGAGTATTTTGAAAACAAAATTAACTCGAATTGAATCGAATTATAAATACTTATTCTACGTAAAAACTAATTAAAAATACTAATTCACACAAAATTCTTTCCAATTCGCGTGAATTTCGTTGTCGAAATATATAAGATTGCAGAGATTTCGTAGATGATGGAATGGAATATATTATATAATAATATACAGCAGTTACAACGATAAATTAAATTGTGGTATAAATAATTGATTAAATTCTGAGTTTTCCCAATTTCTTGAGAATTTTTACCGCGATTGTTTTCTGCGCTGAAAAAAATTGTACTATAATTTGTACAGGAACTTGGATTTTGCGTCGTCATTGTGATCATATTATATTCCATGTACTGTAATAAATTACATCGGTTACAGAATTTTTAATAATATCTAAGTAACAAAAGTAATTACTAACAAGTATCATAGTTCTATTCATAGTAAGTGCAAAAATCATGAGTGTGACAAAATGAAGAAAAAAGGTTCGAATTTCTTTTCAAAATTTCAATGATGATCGTTTCATTTGTTACATTGATCTATGAAATGTAACGATGAAGTAACTATGAAGCCATGCGAATCAAATCGCTCTATATATAGATCTTCAGCTGTCTAGTAATGAGAGATTATTTCACGTTCCAGAATATCATTTGAATACGTGGGATTTTGGTATCCCGAAAAAGGAACACGAGCCTGTCTGGCCAGCTCCAACAAAACACAAGAATTAATTTTCTCTATCCTCACAGATGAGTGAGGAAATTTTGAAAAATTCTGCAAGCGTCTCACGTATTCACTAATTGGTACTCTACGACGTCCTTCACTCCAAGTGTACACAAATGCGAAATGGATCGTCAAACGTCTCACATTTTGATTTTGATAAAGCCAGTTCTCCAGTTTAGGCACACATATCTCGGTAGGGGTGTAATTCGTCATAATCTCCACCCATGTGCGATTGGATGACGAATTGAACCTCAAGTACACGTTTTGCCACCTGAAAATCACATCATAACCATAATAATAATAATTGATAACAGTGAGGTCCGAAATCGGATGTCCGGATTTCCGTATAGTATGTCCATAAATTAGTTATGTTTTAACTAATCCGGAAAACCATCATCATTATTAGAATTTTCGTGAGTAATATTGGGATCATCATCATTATTTCGTCATTTCTGTCGATATGTAATTAATAATTCCATTTTTTCTACTACTATGTGTCAATATTCTTGCAATTATTACATTTTATGCTACTATTATTGATATTGCCGTCCTTTCTGCTGTCATTGATCAATATTTCCGTAATTTCAGCTACTATTTATCAATATTTCCGTGATATCTGCTAATATTCATCAATAATTCCGTAATTTCTGCTACTAGTATTGATATATCCGTCATTCTTGCTACTTACAATTAGCGAGTGAACAAGAACTTTGCAATATCGCGAATAGCCAGTTGAAATAATTCTGCACTCACTAAAATGAGATATGTTTTTTGAAAGCGATAAGAATCTCGATATTGATTGATAATATTCTTGTGTTCAAAAATCTCTACATTCTTAGCGAATTGTTTTTTTTTTATACTGAATCAGGTTTATTTTGTCTACAACAATGCATTGCATATTGTTGTGTCAATGCACTAAAAAAAAATGTGTCCATAAGAAAAAGAAATTGAATTACCAATCTAAAAAATTGTCCACCACAAAAATGTGTTCGTTGTGACTTTCAAACGCTATTCGCGCTGTAACTGGTGAATGTGCCTCACACCTGCAGCAGCCTTCTCTGACTCTGATTATCCACATGCACCCTACTGCATTGGGGGTGTTGCAGTCGTCCAGGAAGCTCGCGACGCAATGTTGATATTCGTTTTCATCCTGGTACAGCATCGTTGGTTACTTTTTCTGGAATAATAGAACGATTTTGTTGTCATTGTAAAAAATAAGATTGGACGAAAAACGTGAAAAAAAAAACCACAATTTCATTACCGAAGGTGGTAAAAAATATCCGCAACGATTCATAAATTAGGATAGAATTTATGCTTGACTTTATTATCATGCATACATAACGCGATTGCTTGTATTATCGGCAAGGCCATGTACGTTGCATCGCAATACATTGTTTCGAATCTTATCGTCAGCTTCCTACACACTGTACGGAAGTCTGTGATGAAGCCAGTAAAAACAGTGTATAATAAATTAAAAAAACAATGGAATGTCAATAAATGTATTTTCTAGCATTGCGATTTTTCAAAAGATTTGACGAAATTAAAAATTATCTGTTCGTGGGAAGATTAGCGGATCAGTAATACGATCATTTTTGTCACTTTTGGTCAAGGACATCCTCATGCTGTCCATCCTTATAGTGAGAAATCATTCACAGTTCTTATAAACGCTGTCAAGGGCCGTTGGTGAATTGATTTTTGTTTAATTTTCGATTACTTGTCTAGGATTTGGAGATTAGCTGTTTTCAAGTGGTGTGAAAAGGTCGGTTTATGAGCCTATACGGTGCACCACGTGGCTTTCATCAAGGCTTGAAAACGTTTCATACGAAAGACCAGAAATTTTCCAGAGAAAATGACAGGGCTGTATAAAAATGAGGAAAGGAAAGTTTGGAGAGTTCACAATTTTTTATGGTCTGCACGATGAACACGTAGGTGCCAAACGTCGGGTTTCCAAAAACGAAAGTATTCTGGAAACCCGACATTTGGAAATGAAGAAATTTGATAATGTATTTTTAAAAAATTGGTACCTTTCAAAAACTCGTCCACCCTCACGTTTTCGAGATCACTGATCACCGCCCTGGACTCCGGAGAAAAACTGAACGAACACGGCTTTAATGCATCAGAGTCTCTAGGTGTCTACATTCTGCTGCACCATGGCACGGAATGATAAGCGGTGGAGTTAGGTTACTTCTTGGGAAACGGTGACCGTTCGTTGCACGCTCAGCACATTACACATACATAGTTATATCATTTATATCAACACAAATACTACGTACCACCTCATAAATGATTTCAGCTGGTTTTCAAATGATTTTATGAGTGATTTGGAATTATGTCTGCTGTAAAAAGCTATTTTCCAGTGATTTCGTACGATTTTCAAGCGATTTCGTTCTCCGATTGGTGACGTACTGTTGCAGCTGTGTTGTTGCTATTGCTACCCAATTTGGTGCTAAAAACGATGAATTCTACTACATTTGGCAAAACGGTGACTTTAGTAAGGAGTCTAGATGTCCAGGTCAAGCGTAAGGGTACAAATCGCAGTGGTTTGCTTATCTGAGTCAAGGGGGATCCTCTCATTCCAATCTTTTCTATTTCCTCTTCCTCTTATCTCATAGTGCCCTTTATCACACCGATAAGTAGCTGCTTTAGCCGTTTCACTGATTGCCTAATTTCACGAAAGCCTGCACCTCTTCTTACCTTTCTCACTATCATCGCTACGATGTCGTGTTTTTCTTTCGCCGCAGCGCTGCAGCATTCTTTTAACTCTGATGCGTTATCACTGTCGACGTTGCAAATCTTTGCACGTGTTGATTGCGGAAGAGAAAAGATTCAGGCAAGTTACGGATGTCCTCGAGTCTTGTAGTTTATTGTGGACGATTCATTTTATGACTATAGCTAAGTGATCACATAATTTGCTATTAATAGTAAATATAATCGCAAAGTTTTATCCTTTCGTCATATCACTAGTTAGAAAGTGTTTCATAAAAACGCTACGATAGTCGGCTGTATGTCTAGCTACCATTGGCTAGAATTCGATTTCAAACGAGGCCGCGTGTTTGATATGCCTGGAGTTACGTTCCATCTGTACAACTTCTATGAGCCAACAAGCCGAATTGTTTTGGCGTTTTTATTTTTAGAGCGACTCTATGTTTGACGATACATATGACGCAAGTCCTCTGGTTGAAACTCCGAAATTTACATTTTCTGAATACGAAATCGTACTTGTTCAAACATGAAAACCTGAGCAGACACAGTCTGCGGCAATGAGAAGCGATATACCTTGAGTCGCAAGCCGCATCTGGGCCCTCGAATAGAATGGACCTTGAGTGCGCTTACGCCGCTTTGAGCACGGCTCTGAACTTCGGAACAATATTCAGTTTCATCCCGTTCTTGCAACTGCTGATACAATATCTACGTCCAGATATCGTTGACGTGTGTAATAAAGTGAAAATTGTTGCTGCGCAGGATATCGTTGACAGTTACGATTTCATAATCATCGGCGCTGGATCTGCGGGGTCTGTGGTTGCCAACAGATTGACGGAAAATGCCAAATGGAAAGTTTTGCTCCTCGAGGCTGGAGGTGAAGGTACGGTCACCGACGAAGTGCCCGGGTTGTTTCCATACCTGCAGCGAAACTCAAATTCGGATTGGCAATTTCGCACCGAACCATCGCCGAATTACTGCCTGGCCCTGGACAATAATCAGTCCCGTTGGCCGAGAGGTAAGCTACTCGGGGGTTCCAGTGCAATTAATTACATGGTCTACGTCCGCGGAAACAAGAATGACTACGACGGCTGGAGGAACCTGGGGAATCCCGGATGGGGCTACGACGACATCCTGCCGTACTTCAAGAAGTCCGAGAACGTCAGGATTCCCGCGCTCCTGAACTCATCGTATCACGGAACAGGCGGATACCTCACGGTCGAACACACCAAAAGGACTGCCGCGGTAACGAAAAATTTTCTGGACGCCGCTCGCGAGTTGGGCTACGACATGGTCGACATCAACGGAAGGACACAGACTGGGTTTGGATACATGCAAAGCACAGTGCGAGACGGGCTGAGGTGCGACACGTCGAAAGCTTTCCTACGCTCGGCAACGCACAGAAAAAACCTCTACGTGAGTACCGATTCTATGGTTGAGAAGATCCTCATCAAGAAGACCACGAAAACGGCGTACGGAGTCAAGTTTCGGCGGGGCGGTGTAGAGCACACCGTGCACGCCAGTGTCGAGGTGATCTTGTCAGCCGGTGCTGTCCAATCTCCCCAGATACTGATGCTCTCGGGGATCGGGCCAAAAGAACACCTCGAAGAGGTTGGCGTTAAGGTTATTCTGGACAGTCCTGGTGTTGGTAAAAATCTTATAGATCACGTGGGCGCCGGTGGACTCACTTATCTCTACGATGCACCTACAGTCGCGGAGTCTTCCAATGCTAAGAGCTCTGGTTTTGCTCCTCTGGCTGAATTTGAGAAACTTTTGCATAAGAAAACCAGCGCTTTGGACAATTGGTTGGGGAGTCAAGCAAACGGGTTCGTCAGCAGCGGGTGAGTTCGATTTCATACTTCGCCGATTCAGACACAAATTTCTATTCGATAACGGCTCGTTGACCAGCTTAGTACCAATTACTCTGTCCATTGGCATAGAATAGAAACTTTTCTTTCTACACTGCCGATCGAATTATTGCCGTCGGAATTCAGTAGTCATTGGAATGAACATTTTGTTGGTACTGTTTCAGATTGCATAATGCCTCACTGGATTATCCGGATATTCAGCTGATATTCTCATCATTCGGCGAGAACGTGGGGGATGGCGCAGTAGCCCGAGAAATTTTCGGGCTGTCAGACGACTTCGCCGATGCATTATATGATAATATT
>JAFFZH010013931.1:0-14467 GCA_018420115.1 Euura saliciscinereae | reverse complement strand
TTCCAGTCAAGAGCCCCGCTAACAAGTTTCTAGTCATAGTCTACAACTGAAAGCGCCGTGGCGATAGTCTAGAAATTATTTTTGAGCTAATACCTCGGCGTCCGACCTGATATCGCAGTGTAGTATGTGACATGTCGATGGATCATCAACAGCATTCTCTTTACGTCTACCTTGATGAATCTTTGGCGTTTAATTGGAACGTTTTTCCGTATCGGCAAAGTAGAACTGTTGATGAATGCATATCTTGGAGACGGTGGTGTTCGGTCTCGTATCTCAAGCCTGTGTTTCAGGTTATGATGTTATTATGCGATTTTTATTTTTTTTTTTTTTTTTTCACCAACAGTTATCGACCATAAGGTCATGTACCCAATACACTCTTAGGATTAACTTTTCTTTGTAACTTTTGACTTTTATTTTCTCTATTTGAAAATCCTGGAGAAGATCTTCGCACTTTTTGTCTAATTTCTTGCAGATTCTTCTCCGGACATATTTCGGGTCTTAGTCTTGATACTTCTGGGAGCCACGTGAGTTGATTACTCAGTGACTTGGGATGATTCCGTGGTCTGTTTATTAGCCGATTTTATTGTAAGACCCAGCCCGGTCCTGGACTGGAATCGATCTTTGAGTAGTTCTGATGTGTCTTTATTGGTAGGTTGAGAGATGATGTTCGGACTGTCTGCTTCTGACCGTGTCTGATGTGAGTGAGAAGTGATAGCCTTTTATTGTAGTTAGCCTGAAGTTTCTTGACTGGAGAGCGATCTTCTTCTTTTGAACTTGCCGCTGTATTGCTTCCTCCGGAGTCTATTGATGTCGATCCCGAGTATGGAAGGACCCCTTTATGGGTTAGGGAGACAGCACAAGGAGGGGAGATGAACGTATACAACTAAAACACAGATAATCATACTTTAATAATCATTATTCCTAAATTCCATCTGTAGTTAGTACGAATTTTATGTTATTATTATCTTTTTTTTTTTCTTTTCCTTTTCCTTTTCCTTTTTCTTTTTCTTTCCCCGCTCTGATGGCGGGCTGACCTAATAACTATTTTACAGCCTTAATATCTATTGTACATTTTTGTAGAAACAATTTTTTTTTTTTTTTTTTTTTTTTTTAAATTAATTATAGTAAGCCCCTGGGGAACTCTTCTGATGAAAAACTAGCCTAATATTAAATTTACTGCCTTAATCTATGTTGAGCTTATTCTGGATGGCCAGCTGTTTTCAACGAGTCTACAAACTGTTATATTTTGATTTTGTTCTGCACAAAGAAGGAGACGACCCTCAATCTTAGATCTCCATCCCCCTACTGAATCATTAATTTATCAAGAGGCGAGTCGAATGGAACCCCCTTTTCTTCTAGGGCCCCTTGGATTGCCCGTCCGGCTTGGGAAAATCTGGGACACCACCAGAACAGGTGGTCTGGTGATTCTATACCCTCTCCACATTCGCAGGAGTCATCATCTACGATGCGCATTCTCTTGAGATGACCTCCTGTCAAGGTGTGACCCGACTTTATTCTATTTATGAGGCCTATTCTCTTTCTGTCAATTTTGAGCCCTTTGAACCAGGGTCTGAACTCGAAGTTTTTGGAAAATTGGACGAACCTATAGCCTTTGGGAACCGGGGCTCGAGAGTACTGCCTAATAAATTCTTCTGTTTTTTGACGAGATTGAGTTTTAAAGGTTTTGTTTAGGTCCCCGTGTTGAATTTTTTTCAGATCTATGTTAACCTTCTGGCTAGCCTGCTTGGCCAAGGAATCCGCTTCTTCGTTACCTCTTATTCCGCAGTGAGCGGGAATCCACATGATAGCAATGTTTCTCCCACGGATGCCCTCCGCCCTTATCATTTGTCTGACCTGGGCTGCATGACTTGTCATTTTTGAATTTAACCCATCCTGCGAAAGATTTTTAACAGCGCTTAGAGAATCTGTGCAGATCAAAATGTCTCCGGGAGCTTCCTCTGTCAGCGCGGTTTTGATGGCTATCCTGATGGCTTGGATTTCAGCGCTGAAGATGGAGTTTTCCGGATGCAGAGATATGCACTGCGATCGGAGAGGATAATCCTCGAAGAAAATACCCAGACCACATTTGTTTGAATCCGGGTCTAGAGATCCATCCGTATATATAATTTGATGATGTGGAAATTCCCTGTTGACCAACCTTCTAAAGTCCGACGGATTTCCCTTCGGCGGCTTAAGTTTCCTCCCCAGGTCTTCATAAACGTTGTTTTTTATGAACAGCGCCTCGTAATCTATCAGATACGTGGCTATCTTGGATCTCTTTTCAACTGTCGCGAAACTGGCTCTGTTTTCCGACCACAGATGGAATATTTCTGAGTCTAGCTTTTCTCTTGCAGGAGTCGAAAATTGACTCTTGAGAGTAGCTATCTTCTTCAATTTTTTTTCTATCGAATTATCCTGAAGGCTCAGTTTTTTAGCCAGAAACCTGTTGGTTAGCTCTGAAAACCGATCCCTTAGAGTCGATAGACCGCTAAGCTGTAGTAGGACGTTTATCGGAGTGGTTCTTATGCATCCCAGGGTTTTTCTCATTGCCACGTTTTGGGCTACGTTGAGTTTCTGTATTTTTTCATAAGAGCAGGAGTTGAACAAAAACCCGGCCCACTCTATACCGGGTCTGACTAAACCTTTATAGATCGTTAGCACTGTCTCCGGATGGGCTCCTCGTCCTATCCTGGTTTATGGCGGATAGGATGTTTAGGAGTTTCCCCGCTTTTTTCCTTACTTGGGTGATGTGGGCTTCCCAGTTTAGTTTTGTGTCCCACAGAACACCTAAATATCTGGCCTGGTTGGAGTTAGAGAGCACGTTCTGGCCAATCGGAATTGAGACTGAGTTAGGTCTGATGGGAGATCTCTTGAAGTTAAAGATCAAGTACTTCGTTTTCTCGAAGGAGATATGCAGAGATTTCTTATTTAGTTTCCCTTCTAGAGCCGTCAGATAGGATTTCAGAGTTTTGTTGATTGAGCTCACGCTTGAACTTGAAGTACTGATTCTAAAATCATCTGCGAACGAGGATAAAGTGACGTTTCCTGGGAGTTGTGACTCGATGTCTGACATGTAGAGGTTGAAGAGCAATGGACTCAGGATAGACCCTTGGGGGAGCCCTTTATTTGTCCCTTTAGTACCCAGTATTCTCCCCTCAGAGTAGCCTGTGAGGATTCTTTCTGAGAACGTACCTTCTACCCATTTTAATATCTTTGGAGGGATCCTTTTCGCTTTCAACATTTCGATCAAGGTTGGTATGTTTACGTTGTCGTAAGCTCCCTGTATGTCTATAAAGATTACTCCCACCTTAAGCCCTTGGATTCTGGCTATATCAAGATCCAACCTTAATTCAGATAGGTTATCGTAACACGACTTCGCGCGTCTGAAGCCGCAAAAGTTTTTAGGGATGAGTTGGTTGACTTCGATCCACCAGGTAATTCTGTCGTTAATGATCCGCTCGAATATTTTTAGGATACAGCTGGACATGGCAATAGGACGGAAGCCTTTGTTGCCGGGTTCGGGAATGAAGCAAACTTTATACTTCCTCCAGGCTACCGGCGAGCTTCCGCTACAGAGGATAAGGTTAAATATTGTTCGTAATCTTTCCAAGGCTTTCGCCGGAAGATTTTTGAGAATTTCATAACTAATATGATCTAATCCCGGAGCTGATTTTTTCTTTGCCTTGCTGATGGCGTTGTCTAATTCGGCCTCAGATATATCCTGGTCCAAGACAGAGTCTTGAATGTAAGGATAATTTAGACTGGTGGGATGGGTTGGAAGGGGCTGTCTGGCTGTTAACTTGTTAAATGTTGCTTTAAGGATAGGGTCCTTGGCGGAGTTATTAGATTCTCTGGATACGATGGGGTCATGAAGAGCTCTATTCTTAAAACTTCGTATGGCTTTCCATATTTGGCCGATAGGAAAGTCCGGTTTGAGTGTGGCGCAGAAGTTTTTAAAGCTGTTATCTTTTTTGTCATCTATAATTCTTTTTGCGTTCTTACAGGCGACAATGTGTAGTTCCCAATTTTCGTCCGAGGCGTCCGCTTTATAATTCCTAAAGGCTTGTCGACGTATTTCCACCGCCTCTTTACAATCTTCGTCCCACCAAATTGCCGAACTAGGCGCTCTGGGAAGGCTCCTGTGGCCCTCTTCGTCTAACATGAGAGCGCCAGCTTCCTTCAGAGCCTGTTTGACATCATCTATTAGTTTCTCGTATTCGTCTATGAAATTGTCTCTATCTATCTGGACGGAATTCGATATGTGGATTTCAAGCTGAGTTCTAAATAGGTGCCAATCTACCCTCTTGGTACCGATTCTGTTGCATATATCATTCTTGTGTAATGACTCTCCTGCTACCGTGATTTTCATAGGCAGGTGATCGCTCCTCATTAGATCATCTATAAGTTCCCAACTAGAAATAATTCCGATGTCGGTGCTGGCTAACGAAATGTCTGGTACGCTTTTCCTGCCCGGGATTGGATGGTCTCTTGTTGCCTCTCCCGAGTTTAGTATTTGAAAGTTGAGGTCTAAAACTATATCGGCCATCCACTCCCCTCTGGCGTTTCTCAGGTCGCTTCCCCAGTTAACATGGTGCGCGTTCAAGTCTCCTGATATAATGACGTTATTAAATTGGGAGATTTAGGATTGGGAGAATAATAATAATAATAATGATAATAATAATAATAATAATAATAATAGCAAATAACATAAAATAAAAATAGATAAATAGATAAACAAAATCAGTATAAAGAGAAATACAGTGAGACGGAAATGATTTGAATTGGAACATGAAGAAAAGGCATGCACGAACACAGAAGCCATGGAAGTCAGATTGCAATGAAAAATAAAAATAAAATAAGATAAAACTTATACTGAACAGATATGAAAGGCAAGACTAACATAAGTCTAACATACGTAAGAAAAATATGAATAAAGTAAATTTAAATTTAAAGTCAAAGTTCAACTGAACCACATAGAAGGACAAAAAACAACAACAAGGTGCTCAGAACCCATCCCGACGTGCACGCTCAGTGTCAAAGAGATGTTTGTACAGTTGTGATTTGAAACCCGGTAAAGTAGGAATTGCTCTTAGGCTTGCCGGCAGGGAGTTCCAAAAATTGAGCCCCGCGACCGCGAAAGACCTCCGATAAGCCTCAGTTGTAAAGCGCGGAGGAATAAAGTGGCCTCTATCCAGCCTGGACGAGCCATAGGCCGGATGCACCCGGTCAACGAAAAGACTCCTCAGATAAGCAGGTTTCCCGGAGTGAAACGTCGTGTAAAGCAACGATCCAAGAAAATAGAGCCTACGATCGCTAACAGTGAGCCAACCTAGATCTCGGCGGTACGGCGTAATATGCTCCGCCCGGGCTACACCACAAACAAACCGTACACAGACATTCAAGTGGCGCTGCAAGCGCGATTTCCAACCCCGGACACATCGTTGTAGACCACACAGCAGTAATCAAAAAATAGAAAGATCAACGCAGTTACAAGCTTCTTGCGCAAAAGAAAGGACAGCATCGCACGAGATGGGGAGAGCTGACGCAGAACGCAGTGAACTTTGCTGCACACAGCATCTATTTGCGAGGACCAAGTTAGTCGACTATCCAAGAGTAACCCTAGGTCTCGCACCAGGTGAGAAGAGGCTAGCGGGACTTCGTTGAGGGTGACCGCAGGAAGATCCAGCGTATTCAACTTGGCGAGTAATGGAGCACTGCCTAGATAGATGAAATGAGTTTTTCCAGCATTAAGCTTTAGAGCATTCGCTGAGGACCAGCCCGATACAGCCTCGATGTCCTCATTCAACCTAGCCAGAGACCCAACAAGCTCTCCGAGCCCACAACGAAGATAAATCTGCAAGTCGTCTGCATAGATAAGGTGCTGCGTAAGATGAAGAACTCCGGACAGATCGTTAATAAAAAGAAGAAAAAGGAGTGGCCCCAGCACTGAGCCCTGAGGAACCCCCTGATCTAGCTTGGCCCAAGAAGACAGGTCACCACCACAGGCAGCGACTGCCTGAGTTCTGCCCTGAAGATAACTAGAGATCCATCTCAATGCGTGCTGGGAGAAACCGAGAGCCAGTAGCTTGGCCAGTAGAACGGAATGAGGAATCGAATCGAAGGCTTTATTAAAATCAAACAAAACCAAGAGAGTAAGCTGACGATTATTAATGCCACGGCGAACGTCCTCCGTGAGTTTGAGCAACGCAGACTGGGTGTTAAATTATAATGCTAAATTACGCTTTCGTTCTGGATCTGATCCTAGGCTCTAATTATAATATATGTCTGGTCCCTGATATCTTAA
Source organism: Euura saliciscinereae (assembly GCA_018420115.1). Lineage (NCBI taxonomy): Eukaryota > Metazoa > Arthropoda > Insecta > Hymenoptera > Tenthredinidae > Euura > Euura saliciscinereae. The sequence continues at coordinate 8,163 of JAFFZH010013931.1, read as the reverse complement.
TGTTGTCCTTGAGATCATTTGATAACAACATAAGTGTCTTCCCAGTTTTTTTTTTTTTTTTTTTTCTTTATAATTTTCTCTCAGTTTTTCCCTTAACAATCAAATCTTAATCTTATTAATGATAAAAAAAGAGGCCACTCTAAGTTTTAAATCATAGCTACCCTGAATTAGTAGCCTGTCTAGTGGGTATTCAAAACCAATATTTTGACCTTCCAAGTACCTCTGAGTTGGACCTCTTACTAAAGCATAACTTGGGCAGTTCCAGAAAAGGTGATCTATGGTTTCGATATCTTCACCACAGTCACAGGTATCATCCTCCACAATGTTCATTCTTTTCAGATGCCCTCTGGTCAGCGAGTGTCCTGACTTTATTCTATTAATTATACCATTTTTTTTCCTGTCAAGGTCCAGCCCTTTGAACCAAGGTTTATCTTTAAAAACTTCAGAGAATAGATTGAATCTGTATCCCTTGGGGTTTGGGGGGAGAGCATATTGTTTTATGAATGATGAGGTGTTGTTTATTGACTGAACTCTAAATTCTCGGTCCAGGTCCGAGAACTGGATTTTTTGGATGTCTATATCTAGTTTTGAACTTCCTAATTTCGCTAGTGAGTCGGCCTTCTCATTTCCGTTTATCCCGCAATGGGCTGGGATCCAGGCGATTGAGATGTTTCTATTTGATTTAAACTCTTCCCAGATTTTTTTCCTAATGATAGCCGCGTGTTTTGACATATTAGAATAGAGACCTTCCTGTCTCAGGTTAGTAGCCGAACTAAGGGAGTCTGTACAAATAAGAATATTACCTTGTACATTACTCGTCTGAACCAACCCTATGGCCAGTCTTATTGCCTGTAGTTCCGCACTGTAAATGGAGTTATGGTGGTTTAGGGATAAACTCTGAGACAACTGTGGTGAATTCTCTACAAACACGCCTATGCCGCATTTTTTCTTTTTTGGATCCAAGGATCCATCTGTGAATATAATTTTGTATCCGGGATACTGTTCGCTTACCAACCTCCTGAAATCTGTTGGATTTCCTTTAGGAGGTTTAATTTTTTGACCTAATGTCAGGTTAACGTGATCCTTTATGTATAAGGAGTCAAAATCAAGTTGGTAAATCTCTGTCTTAGTTGACTTTTCCGCTTGAGCAGCCAGGGATTTAATTTCCAGCCAAGTATAATATAGCATTGAGTCTAGTGCCTGTTCGCTTGGAATATGTTCCTGATTTTTAAGGATTAAGATTTTCTTAAACTCTCTCTCAATTGCATTATCTTTGAAACTAACTTTCTTGGTTATAAATCTCTTTGTTAATTCTGATAATCTATCTTTTAACGAGGTCAGTCCACTAAGATGGAGTAGTGTACTAATCGGGGTAGTCCTGATACAGCCCAATATTTTCCTCATGGCTGCATTTTGGATGACGTGTAGCACTTGGATTTTTTCGTAGTTGCCCGAGTTGAACAGAAATCCAGCCCATTCAATACCCGGTCTTATTAGTCCAATAAAGATAGTTCGTACAGTTTTTGGGTGTGCCTCCCCATTTGAACCTTGTGATTGCTGCTAGTATATTTAGTAGCTTGCTTGCCCTTTTTCTAACTTGTTTGATGTGAGATTGCCAATTTAATCTGATGTCCCATGTAACCCCTAGGTATTTAGCATAAGGTACATTTGCTATAGAATTTTGTCCTATATTGATACTTTTGGAGTACGGTTTGATGCCGACATCGCCATTTTGCGTTTTCTTCACGTTTCAGACGATTTCGAGTCGTTACAGAGTGACTTCCGGTGCCGATTTCCGGATGTAATGCAGGCGTTTTTGCATTGGGACTTTGAAATTTTTTTTCAGTTTTCGGATTTATATTTCAAAAAATCTGAATTTTTTTTTGAAAAATAGCTTAGTACCAGTCAACGTACTACCTGAAATCCCTACGCTGCAGCTCCACCCGTTCCCGAGTTATCGCCGCTTTAGTATTTTTTTTTACTCCGAAGCATCCGATTGTGGGAAAAATCTGAAAAAAATTGAGGTCACACCGCTCGACTAGCTGTGGTACCACGCAGAACCCCTATGCTGCAGCTCCACCTGTTCCCGAGTTATCGTCGAAAAACGAATACCGTGACAGACCACTGTGCGTGGCGGCGGGGTCCAGGGGCGAAGCCCCGGTGGGGGGGGGGGGGGGGCGGGGGGGGCCGAAGCCCCCCCGACTCAAAACATATTCTGACATCAAGTTCTATCCCAACTCCCATCACTCCGACACGTCGCGTTGCACACATCTCAGCCAATCCCCTCATCGTCTCGAACTGAAGCAATCACAACTTACCTGCTTGCCGTTGTCTCGTGTCCCTGCCGATATTTCGGCTCCGCCCCGCGTTCTTTACGGGTCATGGATAATAAAACGCACGTACACTCGACTACATTGGCAAATACTTGTGTTTATTCATTGTACCGGAGGAATACAGGAAACATACAGGAAACATAATATCACATACAGGAAACATAATATAACATACAGGAAAATATTAATAGAAGTGTCGCAAACATATAACATACAGGAAAATATTAATAGATATAAGAGACATACTCGATAACATAAGCACTACAGCTCGTCAACGTCTCTTGGATGGTAAGGGTTTAAACAGTGTTCTGAGTTTGGCTATTTTCTCCGGTCTCACTGCCAGCCCCAGAAACATCCCGTTTCGTATTATCTTCCGCGCAAAATCGGCGAATTGGTTGCGCAGCGTTTGAGGCGGGCGTTCCATGAAGTACAACGGTCCGAAAGACTTGGCCTCCTCCCAGAATTTCGTACCGGAAACTTTGCTGTTAATGTTGTTTAGATGCGCCAGTCCGTAGGAAACTATTACCAGTTTTTCCGGTATGGTGAGTGGCGATTTCGGAATGGGCTTGGCAAGGCCTTTCAGCTGCCGGATATAGGATTGGGCATCCAGCAGCATCGGTCTTGCTTCGTCGTTATCGGTCGGCCTATCCGTCGGTGTGGTCGGCCGTACGCCAGAGGGGCCTGGCACCGGCTCGTTCGTCGACGCAGTCGCCGTCACCGCTGCACTCGCCTCGGGCCGCGAAACGTCGACCACCAAGGGCTGACCATCCCTCGCACGGGGTTCCGTCAATCGCACGATTGACGTTATCCTGACCGCTGGTGGTATTTTGCCGGAACGGCCGGCCTCAGATTGCGGCGAAGCCGAATGTTTCCTTTTGCCGGACGCATCGTCGGAGGTGGGTCGTCCGTCGGTCGGCGTCACCGCGGGCTTGTCCCGTACTTCTTGTCGTTGTTGTGGTTCTTGTCCTTGTCGAGCGGTCGGTGCCGCGGGGAGTCGGTCGTCTGGCGCTATATAATAGCCGGGTGGCAGCTCGTCAATGTGTTCGTCTTCGGAGCGATACTCGTTCAGGAGGTTGAGGATTTCCTCATCTCCGAGTCGTCTTTCCCTCTCTTGTCGGGCTTTCTCAGCTTCCGGTGTCAGTACTGCGCATAAAGATGAAACAAATTATTACAACACCCTATATAATGTACATACATATGATATAGTATATATATATAGGGGAGATCCGGGCAAGATGGGCACCTTAAGAAGATAACACTTCAAATAGCGGTTCGAATCAATGGATCTCCTAATTTTGATCAAAAAACGATAACCCGACCAATGCCGAGTGTTGAACGCCCTTCCCTGAAAAATCCGAAAATTCCGGGCAAGATGGGCACCCTCAAAAATGTTCGAAATTTCACAAAATTGAAAAATATTCTCAATTTATTCCGTATTCACGTGAGAATAGTTCGAACATGAGATTAGCTATACGTATAGGAGGTTTGTAGACAAAAAGTGAGCAAAACGAATCCTGCCGGGCAAGATGGGCACCCGATTTTTTTTCGAAATTTCACAGAATCGAAAAATGTTCTAAATTTATTTTCGTATTTACGTGAGAATACATAATTGATTGATTGTTCAAAGTATCTTAGGCAACTCAATAAATAAACTCAAACGTTTAGTTATGAAAAAGTCCTCATTATTTTGGGGGGATTTCGCCCCTCACTTCCTTAGTTTTTCCGAAACATCCTTAATTTGATGTTTCCGAATTTCTAATAGAGCAGGTAATTAATGAAATTGAAACGTTTTGAAATTTTGAGAAATTAGAGAAAAATGTCAGGGGTGCCCATCTTGCCCGGCAGGATTCATTTTGCTCACTTTTTGTCTACAAACCTCCTATACGTAGGTAATCTCATGTTCAAACTATTCTCACGTAAATACGAAAATAAATTTAGAACATTTTTCGATTCTGTGAAATTTCGAAAAAAATCGGGTGCCCATCTTGCCCGGCAGGATTCGTTTTGCTCACTTTTTGTCTACAAACCTCTTATACGTAGGTAATCTCATGTTCAAACTATTCTCACGTAAATACAAAAATAAATTTAGAACATTTTTCGATTCTGTGAAATTTCGAAAAAAATCGGGTGCCCATCTTGCCCGGCAGGATTCGTTTTGCTCACTTTTTGTCTACAAACCTCTTATACGTAGCTAATCTCATGTTCAAACTATTCTCACGTGAATACGGAATAAATTGAGAATATTTTTCAATTTTGTGAAATTTTGAACATTTTTGAGGGTGCCCATCTTGCCCGGAATTTTCGGATTTTTCAGGGAAGGGCGTTCAACACTCGGCATTGGTCGGGTTATCGTTTTTTGATCAAAATTAGGAGATCCATTCATTCGAACCGCTATTTGAAGTGTTATCTTCTTAGGGTGCCCATCTTGCCCGCCTCTCCCTAAGTCGTCGGAATATACAGTTGAATAAGTGTTTAAATATTGGTAGGTCAAGTAAATGATGGAATTCAAAACAGTTTTCAATTTTTAAGAAATACGAAAAATTTTCAGGGGTGCCCATCTTGCCCGGCGGTGCCCATCTTGCCCGGATCTCCCCTATATATAATAATGCCGAGACAAGACGAGAAAAATGGGTGTGCAGACTCACATGGCTCCTGGCATTTCCAGCAGCATCGGGGGGCCATCTCTTTTGCGAGTGCTTTCGTTTTTTCCATCTCTTTCTGCGCGGCCTTTATGTGGGGCTTGAGCTGCTTCAGATTCATGAGACTAGCCGCCTGCCCTCGCACAGGCTCGGGGTTTTTCGCTTGCGGAACCGCGATAGATATGTGTTTGATATAATCCAGAAACCCCAACACCGGCAGCCACTCCCTGCCGTGTCTGTCCTGCGGACGATCGCACAGTACCGCCGGCACGCATGTCACGCGCGTCTCGACAATTTTTCTCAGGCTGTCGTGAAACCAGCAACCGTACCCCGAACAGGTTGCCAACGCCATTAACGCGTAGTCCTTGGTTGGTGTTTCGAAAGCCTTCATCACATCCGTCACCGCGATGGGTGCACCCAAACGGGCCTCTCCCTGGGTCGACTTGAACGCATGGTGATCGAAGATCGCCGACGGACGTCCAAACGCCCTCCCGTGAGCCATCTCCGTAAGGCCGCAACGTTTTCTGGCGTAGAGTCCGAGGAGGTCGAGGTACAGTTCGGCCTGAAACACGAACAAACAAGGTATGATTATTATTATTATTATTATTATTATGATTATCATTATCATATTATTATCGCGAAACGCTGCAATTGTTGGAAGGAACGGAAAAAAAGTTGACACAAGCGCGAGTGTACTCACCACGTGGTCGCCGTCCAGTTCCAGACCGTAGGTCGATCTTTCGTAATGATCACCGTCGGCTTTTCCGAGCGTGCCCGGGCTATCGCCTGCATCTTGTCTCGGAGTTCCATCATTGCGAGCGGCAGTGTAGTCTTCGTCGACGTCGTCGCGGTAGAGTTAAATAACATTAGTTTTGTTTGAGGATAAGAAATGGTTAGAGACCTATTGTTTAGCTTCTGTTCGAAGGCAATGAGGTATGACTTCAACGTTTCCAATATTATTTGGATGTTAGCGTGAGAAAATCCGATTCTAAAATCATCGGCGAATGAAGATAGGTTAACATTACCCGGGAGATTCATTTGAATATCACTCATATATATGCTGAACAATATTGGGCTTAAAATTGATCCTTGTGGAAGGCCTTTTTTTTTTTTTTTCCCCTATGTTTTTCCCTTCAGCAAATCCCACCAACGTTCTACATAAGAGGGTTGCTCTAATGATTTTGACTACTTTAGGGGGAGTCTTGAGGGATATTAATCTATCCGTTAATGTGGAAATGTTAACATTTTCATATGCCCCTTGAATATCGATAAAGATGATTCCCGTGTTCAGACCTTGAATCCTGGCAATGTCGAGGTGATCAATTATAGTGTTTATGAATTGTTTTAGAAAACTTTTACTGTGGACTGATTAATTTGCGACCAACTGGACTGACAGCCATGTTGGATCCCCTGCGATTTTTTTTCTGTGGATCACGGATGGATTTAGTTATCGTGGATTAATCAATATCCGATAAGTAGAAGCACTAGCACTGCTCACAGCACTTCGTGGTCACTGACTAAATTCTATTGATACCGACATCGAGGTTATGGTATAACCATGCACATTTCTTTCGATTTTTATATCGACCGTGAGTCAAGAACTAGATCATAGATCGCGCTGCAACTTTTTCATTACGGCGACCCGCGCGCAGCGCCGATGTGCGGCCATATTGTGGAAACTCAGTTCGTAAACTCATTTATTTATACCGACCGAGTGAGAGATCGGATTTGGCTCAAAATCAATAGGGGGCAAGATTTCCACGGAACCTAACCAGTATTCAAATCCCAAGTCGATCCGTGTAGCCGTTCGACCGGAATCGATTGGCAACGCCAGCGTCTGCGAAAAAATTGGCTGAAGTAGACGGAGAAGAAGATTTTTTTTCATCAACTTTCGTGACTAATATCTCGGAAACTAGTGGATCGATTTCGATCAAATTCATACAGCAAGGTCATATGGTGGGGAACTTTCGATTCTGTAAATTTTATCGAACAATATTCACGCGTTCCGGAGATATGACACCGTGCTTATAGGTATAACTAGTTCGGCCGAGAAAATAACTTCGGGCTAGCTCTCGCGCCTTCGGGTACTTGGCGGCGATTCGCTGCCGCGAATCTTGATTTTGTGCAAGCTCAGTGTAGTCTGATTAATTGATTTGATTTATAATAAATGTGTTTTTGAATTGATTATGAAGATAAATAATTGTGAGATTTATTCGAATACCAACCCACTAGAATTCAACTTCAGTTTAAAGACTCTTAAAATTCACCGACGCACACACACTTTCACCCGCAACGCCCTTACCGCTGGTTCGCTGTGTCTTCGGAAAAGGTAATAAATAATACCAGAATATTTTTTAAAAACAGATTATAAACGCTTTCTTAGATATTCTTCTAAATTAAACTCCCCGTATTACGGTGCATGAACGCACAAAATTAGGGGAGATACTCAATTGTTGGTAAGTGAATTCGCGCTTTAGTGATTAGCTTGCTGGTATGGAGACTAGAGGGAAGGAGACCGAGCTTGGTCCTCCCCACTCCTACGAAAACGTGCTCGTTTTCTGCGCTCTAAGTGTGATATATATATTGTATATATAGCTAAGAATTAGGATCTGCGGATCGACGCGCCCCTGGCGGAGTTGAATGAAGCTTTGTTTGCCAAACATTATTATACAAGCTTTGGCTACTGAGGCTGCCGGTAGAGGCGCCTCAGACCGCAGATCCTAATATATATATGTATATTAAAGCGCGTAAAGTGGGAACGTTCCTCGATACACGGAGCACGGTCTCCTTCCCTCTAGTCTCCATACTTGCTGGTAATTGAGATCCGACATGTAGTAACGCGACGTCTGGTGGCGGGAACGCAAACTCGTCTAATGCGGATAGCTTCGCGAAACTCCCTATAGTTAGCCCCTCACCTGCCCCGATTGGATTAATCATGATCTTAATTAATAAATCGATTAATAAAATTTCCTAGGGATTTTTTTTTCTTGGCCCCTCGATAAAAATGAATTTAATAAGTATCGATGCAAATCGACGTGGAATCGTTTGTCGGTGATTGATGGTCCATTTTTAGGATGAAAATATTCATACCTCTCTCGTAAACGCGAAAAACAAACCGTAGAAAGGATGCTGTGGAAACAGGAACTATACAGGGTGTCCCAGAATTAACTAGAAAAAATGATAGGACTAAT